>APFE031703037.1:73311-90428 GCA_000404065.3 Pinus taeda
CAGTTGACTATGTATTGCCATTGGGTACCATTTTGATATAATGGATTGGTTCATGAGCCTAATTTGATCATATGTTGTATTCCATCTATATTATAATGCTGTGTGTTTGGAAACATGAATGAAAATCTTTAAAATTATGTTTAAAATATTTAAAATTATGTTTTTTTATAAAAAAAATAAATATTTAATGTATTTTTTACAACGACCGAGTCATTGAAATCGAGTCGGCCGAGTCATTACCATTTCGGAGTCGGAGTCGGAGTCGATCCTCGGCCGAGTCGGAGTCGGAGTCGAAGTTTTAAAACTATGATTGTAACTTAAGGACTCAAAGCATCGATGACCCACAAGCAAGATAATGGTATCAAAACCCTCAGTTTCCTTGTTTTGATGGGTTGATTTTGTATATATGAATTCTCTGCTTCTGAGTTGCTGCCATAGAAAAAGTTGATCCTAATTGTTGCTCCAAAGCCTACCATCAAGGCTTCATATTGTGTGTAGAAGAAGATAGTGCATAACTGCTAGAGAAAACTTCGGTATATAGTGATACAATTGAAGCTCACAATCTTTTTTTAACAGTTGCTAAGAAAAATGGCTAAGCTTGAAAGAATATTAGAGTTATTGAAAACTCTAATCATGTTCACTGCTAACAACACAGTCGAAATCAACAAAACCACTCTTGTTGACATTCAAACATGTCTGCAAAATACACAAGAAAAGGTAGAATTTTTGGAGCTTGAATCTCAGCTGCAACAGGAAGAACTAGAGCAAGAGGAGTTACAAAAGTGTAGTCATGATTCTGAACTTGTCTTTGTTCAGGGATATTCTTTGTTTGAGACATACTCCCAACAACAACCAAAAATTGGTCAGATCATTGAGCCCCTCTCAAGAGCAGTTGTACATGCAGATGCAGAAATTCAGCCTAAACGTCCCAAATCGGTCATCGGTCATCAAACTTTGGGAAGGGCTTGTCCATAACAAGCACAGAACGGGTCTTCGATATGATAAGGAGGTTTCCTTTCATATTCCAGATTACTTAAAGCCCGTCCACTTTCACAGTGTTGAATTTCTTCATGACAATTCACCTTCGCTGTTACAGATTATGCTCCTCCACATTCACAGTCAAAAGTTGTTAAATTCAAACATTGTGACCGAGTTGACCATATGAAAGATCACTATTTTGATCTTCATCCATGTAAGCTTCAAAAACAAACCTCCTGCGAGAACAAAGATTCATCTTAGATGGATCACTTCTTCGCAATGGGCTTCAACAGCCAAAAAGATATTTCAATCATATATCAGAACTTTTTATAGAGTATTGAACAATCTTGCAGTTGAGTTTTCTCCATCACCTCACCTTGTATCTGACAAGGGGGGAAGTGATGGTCATCTACAAGTTTCAAAGCCACATCAAGCGAGCCTAAGCCACAATCTACCACTCCAGATTCAGAGTTGTAGCCAGAGACAAAGATGCCCCTGGGCATGCCTTAAGTTGGTGATGCCTCTTCAAAACATCAAGAACACTTCCTCTAGCAGAAGACTTCAGCGTCTTGCCAGCTTTGGAAGAGTTCCAGGAATTGTATTAAGCATTCCAGAGTTGGTGGTCATCCTTAAACCATCACAGGTTGAGACCTCCCTTTCAAGGTTGAAGGTTTCCCTCTTCAAAGCATGAGGAACACTTCCTCCAGCAGAAGACTCAGCTTCACGCCAGACTTGGAAGAGTTCCGGGACTTGCACTAAGCGTTCCAGTGTTGGTGGTCATCCTTAAACCACCCCCCTTATACCAAAATTTCAGAGAGCATATTCAACCTAGTGCTGCCATGCATTTTTGCACATTTTGTATTAAAACTCTCTTCTTAGACTCATACATACCCCTTCGTATTAACGGGGGAAATGTTGGACACCTAATCCTCTAAGGGTTATGGTGTGGGAGATAAACAATCAAAGGGAGTCCAAGAGACCTTGGAATATGGAATCCAATGGTCATTCCCGTGTATTATAAATGTGTATCATTGCTAATAGTAAATTCATTCAAGTTTTAACTATTTTGGCTGTCCACATTCCATGTGCATCTGACAGCTCTCAACTCAGATAACTTCTCAAAGATCCATTGTAGTTAACCCAACGATGCTTGATTTAATTTTAATCTTCATCCAATGCAGAGAATTATGTAACTCTTTCCAAACGTAATGCTTCAGATTTCGTTTTCTTTTACAAAAAATTGTATTTAAATGTTCTCCCATTTTGCCAACAAGGAATCTTTATGGAGTAAAATCACTCGGCCAAGATCAAATCCTTGCCTTTTGTTGCTTCCTAAGAATTCACTGACAAATCATGAAATCGCCATGTTTTGGGGGTTTAAAACGAATCGCCTGATTATTGTTAAACAATTTTTTGTTCTTGTTTCTAGGATTTCTAGGGTTTCACAACTATAATATTCAAACTTGAATTGTGTATCCCTGAAAAATAAAAAACCTAACAAATATATGAGAAGAGAATTTATATAATATTGTTCAAGCATATATGTTGTGGTGTTTGGTTAGTTTGATCTCACAATGTGTAGCTGATAATTGTTCTAAACTAGGACAGGGATCAAAAGCCCAAATTTACACTTGTTGAAGGTTTTCTTGGCATGCACAGAAGGGCATACGCGAAGGAGCATTCAAAGCTCAATCCAATGGAAATAATGCCCATAGTTGCAACCAATATGTTTCACACCTGTACAGACTTAGAACGAAATTTTTTCCCTTCAATTTTCAACAGAATTTTGAAATTGTGTGCTTACACTGGCCAAAAGCCCGACTTTGGTTAATTACCAAATTTACAAAACCGGGAAGACGTTGGTTGTGGCAAAATGCCCCTTTAGAGAAGTCTTGTTTTAAATGTGGCTAAAAGCATTTATGGCCAATGGCTAGGATCAGGGACGAGGTTTTGATAACAAATGTGATAGCCAAACCTAGCTCACAAGTTGAATAACCAGAAGACTTATAATATAAGGTAATCCATTAAGGATAAAACATAAAATATTGAACAAATGTATGAAAGAATGATTGATTGAGTACAATGAGGACCCCAGATATATAGCTAGGTCAGAGTGCCCTTTTGTAAGGAGTCATGTCTTTTGGAAAATGCCCTTTCATAATTAATTATACTTGTTAATCATTATTTATCATTAATATTTATATTATTTTACACATAGTTGTGTCCATAACAATAATTTATAATTTCAAATCAATAAAACAATAAATAATTAGCTCATCTCTTCGCTCAAGGCCCCATACAAGGCACTAGTTAACCTTTCGTTGGTGAACTCATCTTATATAGGTAATCCTCCCATAGCCATTCAAGAGGAAATTGGGCTTTAAAGAGTGGGGACTCGTGCTGAGGTGACAATAGGCACTTGTCTTGTGTGTGCCATCTTAGTAGGTTGCAAGGACCGTGGCAACCCTACTAGTTTGGGTGGTAACATTTTTTGCTGTCATTGACAAGGAGGTGGTCATCTAACCCTAGTTTTAGAACAACGTCATCTTGTTAAGATATCTTGATTGTACTTCGATGATATTGGTATTATCATTGCTAACTTGCAAGGTCTCGACTCTCACCTGGTGACTCCACTTGAAAAAAACATAGAAAAGCTACGACACAAGAAACAATTTTCCAAGGTAAGAAATAAAGTAGGTAAGGTATGTATTAGCAACTCCATCATGGTATTTTCATTGATATTTTTCATCTTATATTTTCATTTTAGCCTTACTGTCAAATTTTACAACCAACGAAAAGATGGAGCTACCTCCTTAAATAGCACCATTTCTGGATCCAATTGAATTTTTAAGTATCAGGGGTTTTCCCCAAGAACATGGATATGGGTCAAAGGACTATCCATTGTTCCATGGATATGGGGAATAAGTCGTGAAGCACTTGTCTACATTTATTAAATACTACAAGAAAATGACTTCCTTCATGAGTATGTCATGAAGGAATACTTCTCCCTACACTTGGAAAGGTCTACAAAGATTTCATATGAGAGCCCTTGTCAAAGGCGTGTTCGTTTCTTTTACAAAATTCCTAGAAGCATTTTACCTCCTTATTGACTTTTAACCTCTTTATTCAATTTCAGGTGGGTCACGACTCACAATTGATTTTTCACTTTGGAAAAACACATTATCGTCTTGAAAGAGCTTACAACTTTACCCTTTGGAATGCTCAAATTCAATAATTTCTCCTTCAATTTTTACAATGTAATGATGCTTCAAAACACTATTCGGTAGATGCTTCAAGCAACTTTCTATCCTCTTGTAACATGAGAATAATTGACTTGATTTTAACACCTTTTTACTCCATGTATATCATGAAAAATTACAAGGAAGTGCCAGAAAAATATAGAAATTAGAGTACCGCACATCCAAAGCACAATGACAAATGTCCTTAGACTTCCTTATTCCATTTCAAGGTGATCAAGGAACACAAAGAAAAGAGTTTAATTTTATAATGAATTTTACAATTCTCTTTAGCAGAAGCATAACAAACAATTCTTTTTGTCAATGAGAACATTGCCTTTGTCTTTAATGTTAATCCACACTCGGGACACCTTCATCTTTAACATAAACATCCCATGCCTTTCCTCAAAAGAAAAAACATGAATCTGCATACCCATTTTACTCATGAGTCATACGTATAAGCATGCATTGCACGTTCACAAGCAATTGAAGACTAACTAAGGCATGTCGAGGAGGAATTAAAAAGTCATTTCTACATCGAGAATGCTATTGACCACAATAACTTCAAAAGTACCATTGCAAAATACAATTGTTCATTTAACTCACACAAGATGCTACCCGCATGATCAAATGAGCTCAACTACAAGAATTTGCTAACTTTAAGAGAGATCAATTGCCAGATGCTTACACAACTTATCCTTATGGCTATTGAGGGTTTTGGAATAGAAAATCTAAAATCAACAAAACATTAAACAAGACGATCTCTACCAACATCTCTAAATTTTGAACATGACAGCCTTTATTTTTAGCCAAAGAAACAGAGTTTTCTGAATGGATGAATTAGATCATTTGAGCTTGATCACTAGACGTCCTAACATAGATTGTTGAGGTTGATCGTTCTGTGTGCAAGGAGCTTCAAAACTGTTTAGATTAGAGACAAATCACCATGCATGGGTTGCTAGTTGAGCCCATGATAGTTCTTCAAAATTGTAACTTGTGCATGCTTTGATTTGTAGAAGAAAAAATTACAGATCTAAAATCTCCTATAGATCATTCGTCTTCTCCAAAATTATGGGAATTATTGCCTCTATCGGTTGGATGCCAAGGTAGTGGATTAAGCACCAACCATAGTATTTTGATGGATGTGTGGCTTTCTATTTGTGGGCGTGCAGGCTCTAACCTTCAAAATTCCACCTATCTATTCTACTCTCTAACTTATCCTCCAGCAATTTCAATACATTGTTACGCTGGTTGGCATGGCCTTTGATATGGGTTTGTGCCTATCTGTTGATTTCTGATAGATCAACAGACTCTGGATCTCAAAGGAATTATTTGAATGTATCGTTTTATTGAAGCTACAAGTCACAAATCATGGCACCAAGTCCCGACATAATTCACTGCAGAATCGTTGTGGTAGACTATCCTTCCACAAAATGTTAATTTGACACCTCATGGACAAATTCCCTCCTTTAAACAACCTTCTTCATCAAGAAAGACCCCTCCTAGCCCTTGGAAGAATTTAATTTGGTTAAGGAAAAATGTATTTTTAAGGTGAAAACCCACATGTGCACAAAAGTACAGGTCGGATAAAAAGAAAAATTGGGCACAACTTGGAAGCATATAAATACAAGACAAGTAAACCTCATTGGGACACATCTACACATTCATTCTTCTTCTCTTGGAGGTTTGTTCTTTCTCTTCTTTGGATTAGTTCGTATAGGTCCAAAATAGTAGGGTCTGAGCTCTCACGTGCGAGGAGAAGAAATTAAGTTGTAGCCGCAAGGTTGGATTGAGGAAAATTCAGCTACATCTGCTAGCTTGATAGGGTGTTCCCTGCGACTTAAACTATTGTTTACTGTTGACCACAAACATTGATCAGTTTTGGAGACTTTGACTTTGATCAGATATGTCTATTGGCTTCATCTCTTTGATACCATTTAGTTGGTTTTGTTGGATAGTCAAAGGATTGAATTTGCTATTGATGTTGAAAAATGTGTAACTAGGTTCGGTCTTCATAAAAATGAGATGTACTTTTGATTCTTGTATATTGTAAACTAAAATAAAATTATTATTATTGTTTTTGGAGCATGGGTTTCATGCTCAAGATATTTTATTTTAGAGGTCAAGTACCCATTGAGTGCTGCAAGGGTTTGTCCTAAGTCAAGAAGTCAAAAAGTCATTGTTATAAGTTGAAGACCCCATTGGGCACATTGTAACTTGTAAAGCAAATTATTTTTGTCATTAAAAGTGTCAAAATACCCTTCAAGACCAAGTCAGCCTATTTTGAGGAACCATGTCCACCTTTAGAAGCCTATATAAGGGAGGGAACTCGACCTCATTGAAAGACAATCATCACTCACTCATCCAAGTGAAGAAGAAGAGCAAGAAAGGCAGTGAAGAAGGAAGAGGACAAAGAAGACTTGTTTCTGGGCTATTTCTCTCTCGCACGTGCAAAGGAAGGCTAGGGTTTTTCTTTTGCGGGTTTGATCTTGAAGAAAGAAGAGAAAGAAGGTCAGCGAAGGTCAAATTAGGTCATCCTCAAGCACCAGAAGAAGGAGAAATCCAAGCGAAGGTCCGAAGAAGTCTTGGGAGGCCAGAATAAGCTCACACGTATGGCAGCAGCTACTGTTGGGAGTGCAAAAGATTTCACACCTGCAGTAGAGGTCGAAATTTTGAAGTTGGGGGTCGAAATTGTGCTACTGGAAGAGATTTGACTAGGTTTGACTTGGACAAAGGAAGCACATCATCCAGAGGGGTTGGACTTGGTCTTGGAGGGTATTGTTCTTGGTCTAGAGGTCTTGCAATTCATCAATTGAAGAATCTATAAGAAGAGAAGAGATTTGCGGGTTTTCCTCTCAAGTGGAGAGGTTTTGACCCTGGCTTGCAGCCTACATTTTGTGTTCTTGTGTACTATTGTTCTTCTTATTTTTGTAGTTGTTTGATGACATAAGAACATAATAATAATTGAAGCTAATAAGTAAAAGGACATCACACGCAGTTATCATAGAAGAGAAATCATCCTAACTATTGCCCTATAGATTTCTCAACATGGTATCGGAGCTAAGGTTGGGTAAGGGCATAATGAAGATCCTAAAGAAGTGTATGAAGGTGGCAATTCAACTCAAGAAGGGCATCAAGGAAGTATGGTATCTCCTATTTTCTTTTAAGAAGAAGGAAAGAAGTTGGATGTTGGAAATACTGAGGGGGGGGTGAATCAGTATTCCTTTTCAATTGTTATTTTTGCCAGTTAAATCATTTATATTTAGAACACAAAATGAACAATAGGAATAAACGCTTTTATTAATATAATCTTTACAATAAATCAGGTACAATATATATAAGTCTCCAACCTATTGCCAAGCACCAACTTGGTCTTTTGTGAGGCTCCAACCTCTAGGGCACCCAACCTTGTGTTTAGGAACACCAACTCCAAGGACACCAATCCTGCCAATTCTGAGGCACCAACCCTATCTTGTCAAGATTTGTTTTGATTGCATTACACTGCTCTCAAAATCTTCTTCACTATGTTCTGTCAATCTACAGCTTCATTGTAGTCTCCATGCTACATCATCAATGACAATCTGTCTTCATATGAACGAGTCTTCACAACTCTTCATATTGCCCACACAAAGTCTACAAAGTTACCTCATGATGATTTCAAATAGCCATCATGATCTCCAATAATGTCTCCAAGATCTGATGATGCTTTTCCACAAGATATCTTTAATAAGTTGCGCTAAGCCTCAATGTCTGCAGAAAAAACAATTCTCTGTTTCAACCTGTTGTTCTATCTGCCACGGTAAGTGCTTCAGGAGTGATTTCTTCTCATTGTTCTTAGTGTCGCGATATCTTACTTCCAAGGATCATACTCACAAATACTTCAATACTGGTGTAGTCTATTGCTCCCTTCAAACAATGGCAGATCAAACCTTATTTCGCTTCACTGAATTGTTCTTGGAGTTACAATCTGTACTTCTTCCTTTAATTCATCACAGGTTCAAGCCTTTTAAATATTAACCCATTCAGCGGAATCGCTTGACCTTCAACGTCCTTCTTTCTCGTTTGATCTTCAGCTTCCTCTGTCTCTTCAAGTTCACGAGTTGTGAACTTCTTTATGCTCTATTTTTCTGCCCGAGATAGATGCTCAAAACTGAAGCATTTTAACTCGTTTTTATACAATGTTCACCAATACTCAAGAGACACGTTCATTTGGAAGAGAGGCCGACTTATGAAGTCGCATATTAAAATTATATCAGAGAGGCCCTTTTTTTTTAATTCATCCAATAGACTTATTATTTACGGAAATCACATGGGAGAGGCTATACCCACATGGAGGTCCCACATCCACGTCATCACCTTAATCGCAATCGCAACTTCATGAAAATCGGAGGTTTTATAAGTCGTGCTCATGCTCTGTTTTCCAATATAGTCGATGCCCTTACTACCAATGGAGCGGATGCGATATGATATTAAATCATGTTATAATGGTGTAGCAGGTCCGTAATAATATCGCGATCAGAGGTTTTACCGTGACAACCCTATAAGACTTGCGATGTGGCGGATGTGATGTTATATTAGGGCTATTACTATAACATGTTCGAGTCCGCATGTATTATCGCAATCGCAGTTTTAGTGTGACATTCCTTTAAGACTGGTGATATGACTTCCAACAAGGCGTACACGATATTACATTAGGGTGTGTTCTATTGGAGCAGTCGGGTTCGCGTATTATATCGCAATCCATGGTTTGCGGGACTTCGACTGGCACATAGATTAATACGACCTTAACCCCCGCAGTTCACTGTGATCTAAGAGTTTAATATGAGATCGACGACTAGGATTGAGTGCGGGACTTCAACCACGATCAAGGAAATCTGTACTTTCCTACCCCCGCAGTTGCTAATCACCGTCAATCTGACGATCTAGATCTATTCCTCCGCCATTCTTCTTCCGCAAGCACTTGGGTTTGATCTCCACCGTTCATTTCTTGACTCCATTATATTGCAATCGGGGGTTTGAGCAGTGTTTACATAACTTAATATAATAGAACCGTCAATAACACGACAATATAATTTCTCTAATAAAGCGTCGATATCTTAAGTCCTCCCTATAAACTGCTTCCGATAAATTGCTTCTCTTCTCTTGCTGGGTTTCAATGACTTCTTCCTCTTACTCTTTGGCTTTCCTCGGCTTCCGATAGCTTTCGTCCTTGGTTCCACTATTTCTATTACGTTTGTATTCAATCCTTGGATCCTCCATGAGCAATATTAAGATCAATGGGCATCAACAGGCAACATCACATATTAAGGAATTTGTCATCACAAACACTGCTATATTGACATCAATGACAACCTAGATTAACAATCTCCCCCTTTGTCATTGATGGAAATATTCTTCTTCTCTCCCCCTTTGACATCAATGGCAAAAAAAGGTGCACCAGAACTCCCCCTGTTGAACTGCTCCCCCTGTCGTGCAACATCTTTATGAATCAACTTAATGTGATGCTAGAGAAATAACCCCTATCTTTCGGCGAAGATGTTCAAATGCTTCTCGAGGAAGAGGTTTTGTGAAAATATCAGCTATCTGCTCCTTAGTATTGATATATTCCAAGTTGATGTTTTGTTCAGCTACTTGTTCACAAAGGAAATGATACTTGATTGGTATATGTTTGGTCTTTGAGTGCATCACTAGATTTTTACCGAGACTAATAGCACTTGTGTTATCACAATAGATGGTGATTGGTTGATTGGTACCTATGTTGACATCTTTCAGAGCTTCCTTCATCCATAATAATTGAGTACAACAATCTGCCGCAGCTATATACTCGGCTTCAGCTGTAGATAGTGATATGGATGTTTGTTTTTTGTTGAGCCAAGATACTAGACAATCTCCTAGGATGAATGCATTTCCACTAGTACTTTTTCGATCATCGACACTTCCAGCCCAATCAGCATCGGTGTATGCAGTCACAGTAATAGTTGAGCTCTTAGGGTACCAAAGACCTAAATCAGGAGTTCCTTTCAAGTATCTGAGAATTCTTTTTATAACCAACAAATGGGATTGTTTAGGAGCTTATTGAAATCTTCCCACCATTCCTACTGCTTGCATAATGTCAGGTCTCATAGTAATTAAGTATAGGAGGGCTCCAATTATTGACCTGTAATGAGTTGCACCTACCGGAGGAGAATCATCATCTTTGCTTAATTTGCAATCTGTGGTCTTAGATGTGCTCATGGGTGCAGAGTCTTCCATTCCATATCTTTTAAGCATGTCTTTAAGATATTTTGCTTGAGATATGAACATGCCTGTCGTGGTTTGAGATACTTGTAGTCCAAGGAAATAAGATAACTCTCCCATCATCAACATTTCGAACTCTTTTGACATATTTTGAGCAAACTCATGGCTCATCTCATCATTATTACTAGCAAAAATCAAATCATCAACATAGACAAGAGTGACTAGTAACTTATCCTCATCCATCTTCATGTAGAGATTACTTCCTACCACCCCCTTCTTGAAGCCTTATTGTTGTAGATAGTGATTCAATCTTGTGTACCAAGCTCTAGGAGCTTGTTTCAACCCATATAAAGCCTTTTTCAACTTACAAACAAAGTTTTTTCCTTCTGCTAGATTACACCCTTCTGGTTGCTCCATGTAGACTTCTTCCTTGAGTTCCCCATTCAAAAATGTTGATTTTACATCCATTTGATAGATTTTGAATCCTTTTAAGCAAGAAAATGCCAAAAGCATCCTTATAGCTTCCATACGAGCTACTGGTGCAAAGGTTTCTTCAAAGTCGATTCCTTCAATTTGTGAATAACCTTTACAAACAAGCCTTGCCTTATTTCTGATGATTTGTCCATCTTCATTCATTTTGTTTTTGGACACCCACTTGGTTCCAATTATATTTTTATCCTTTGAACGAGGTACCAGCTCCCATGTCTCATTCTTCTCGATTTGAGACATTTCTTCTTCCATGGCTTTTACACAATGAGGATCCTTGCTTGAGTAAATGTTTCCGGTTCTATCATAGATAGGAGAGCAACATCATTTTTCTTTGGTGTACATGTCATCCTTCTTCGGGTTTGCATCCCTTCATCTATATTGCCAATAATCTGCTCTTCTGGGTGATGTTTTTGGAGAAACTTCACCTTTGAAGGGGTTTGAGCTAGTTCTTTTTCCTTGTGTTTTTCTTGATCTTTTTCCTCTTTTTCAGGTTCTTCTTCGTTTTCTTCAATGAGAGGGTCAACTTTATGATCTTCAATTTTTTTTCTAGAAGGTCTTCATCAATCTTCACATCAATGCTTTCCACTATTTTCCGTAGTCGATTATTGTAGCACTTGTAGGCTTTGCTCCTTGTAGAATATCCAAGGAATATTCCTTCGTCAACCCGAGAATCAAGTTTTCCTAGTGAGTCATCATTGATTTTTATGAAGCACTTGCTTCCAAAAATCTTGAAGTATTTTACTGAAGCAGGTCTTCCTTTCCATAATTCATAAGGAGTCTTCTCATTATTTGGTCTTAGTTGAGTTTGATTCAAGGTATAAACAGTTGTAACTGCTTCTCTCTAGAATTTTGGCTGCAAGTCAACTGTTATTAACATTGTTCTTGCCATTTCTTGAACAGTTCGTTTCTTCTTTCAACTACCCCATTTTGCTTGGGTGTTCTGGCAGCAAAGAGTTCTCTTTCCATTCCATGTACTTTACAAAATTCATCAAATTCCTTTGATGTGAATTCTCCCCCTCTATCCGTTCTAAGGCATTTAATCTTAGAATACTTCTCATTTTTCTACTAGAGCTTTAAGATTCTTAAAACATTCAAATGCCTCAGATTTATATTTTATGAAATATACCCACATCATTCTAGTATAGTCATCAACAAATAAGGCAAAGTACCTTTCTCCTTGGAGCGTCGGAGTTCTAGTTCGTCCACATAAATCAGCATGGATGATCTCCAAAGGTTTTGATGTAGAGAACTCCTTGGTCTTGTGGTTGGTTCTAGTTTGCTTTCCATGTTGACATGGACCACATACTCCTTGATTTGACTTGAATAACTTTGGGATGTCTCATACTGCATTAATCTTGCTGATATTAATCAAGTTATCGAAACTTGTATGTCCAAGTCGCTTGTGCCACAGCCAACTTTCATCTGTTTGACTTTAGTAAAATTTATCTACTTCAATTTTGTTCAAAATGTAGACATTATTTGATGTTCTAACTCCTTTCGCCACAAGTTCCCCTGAGGAAGAGTTCCTTATTTCACAATCTTTAATGCTAAAGACAACATTATGTCCTTGATCACAAATTTGGCTAACACTCAAGAGATTGTGTTTGAGCCCGTCTACTAGCAAAGCATTTTGAGCCTTTCCTTTTCCATTAATAAGGGTAACAGTTCCCTTTCCAGCAATTTTGGCAGTTCCACTTCCAAAGGATACATTTCCTTCCATTTTGTTCAATGAGACAAACTTCCTTTCGTCACCTGTCATATGTCTGGAGCACCCACTATCCACAAACCAATGATCTTCATCATTGTGAGCACATAGTGCTAGGCTACATTTATCCGTGTTGGGATTCTCATTTTTTGCTTTTCTTCTTTTGAGGGGGCAATTTTGTTCATTATTACATAATGAGCAAATTGGATCAAATATGGCCAAGGGATCAAAAGAGTTGTAGGTCTTGATTTGTCCTTGCCCTTTGAGACCATATGGTTTGTTTGTTTGATCCTTCAATTTTGGTGTTTCATTCTTACGAGCCATGCAATGTTTAGCTTGATGACCAAAATTTTTACATAAACAATGCCCAAAAAAAAGAGTTTTGTACCTGTTGTAATAGCCATGATTTGAATCAACATTCTTCCTTGGAGTTACTCTCTCTTCATTCTTTGGATTTGAGATGGGCCTTTGATGAAATAATCTTTCTTCTTTTGGGTCTCTGGAAAGTATGTCAGCATAGTTTTTCGCATTATTCTTAGTACTTGATGGTTCTCCTTTAAAACCTATCCCAGATTTGTCATGTTGAGGTTTTTGATTGTTTAGGATAATGTTAGGTATTTGAGAGCTTTCCCAACCCTTTTTTATTTGCTCCAATTCCTTCCTCAAAGATACTATTTCGGCTTCAGGTTCTTCACAAATTTCTTCCTTTTCTTTTAGCTTATTTTTCAAGAGGTCTTCCCTTCTTTTTGTTTCCTTGTTTTCTACCTTGAGAGAGATGATTTTATTTCGTAATTTCTCATTTTCTTCAATGGCACTCATTAACAATTCATCTACATTTCCTTCTAGCATTGAATCATCATCATTTGTGAATGCCATGAATAATACTTCTTGGCTTCCAACATGGTCATTTTCTTCATCTGATTCTTCATTACCCCCTTTGCGGTGAGGGAACTGATTAGTTGATTTCTTTTTGATGACTACAAATTCATCTTCATCAGACTCATCTTGCTTAGAGAAGAAATTCTTCTTATTGAACCCTTTCTTTTTGTATACCATTCTTTTAGAATTTTCCTCACCATCACTATCATGCTTATGAGGACATTTTGCAGCGTAATGACCTATTTTTCCACATTTGAAACAAATAAGAGGGTACTTACCTTTTATCTTAGATCCTTTCTTTAGTCTTCGTACAAATTGCGCCAATTCGGATTTAACATCGGAGTCAACACTATTGGTATTCCATTCTTCCCCTTTTTTGATTTTGAGGCCTTGAATGCTGCATCTTTGGAACTTGGGCATCCTTTTCTCATCTCATAGGCAATGAGGATTCCATGAAGTTCATCCATCTTGAGAGTATCTAGACCCTTCATTTCTTCTATAGCACTTACGTTGGAGTCAAATCTGTCTGGGAGAGATCTTAAGACCTTTTGAACAATAATGCTTTCTTCAATGTTTTCTTCCAATCCTTTAAGAGAGTTGACCACTTAAGCTACTCGAAGAAAGTATGATGCAATATCTTCTTCATCATCCATTTTTAGACTTTCAAATTGCCTTCTATGAGTTTGAAGCTCTTCTATAGCACTTACGTTGGATTCAAATTTGTCTGGGAGAGATCTTAAGACCTTTTGAAAAATAATGCTTTCTTCAATGTTTTTTTCCAATCCTTTAAGAGAGTTGACCACTTAAGCTACTCGAAGAAAGTATGATGCAATATCTTCTTCATCATCCATTTTTAGACTTTCAAATTGCCTTCTATGAGTTTGAAGCTTTGCCTTCTTAACTTTGGAGTCCCCATCGTATAAGCTAATTAACTTATCCCATACTTCTTTGGCCGAGTTACAATTCATGACTTTTGTAAATTCAGAATCAGTGATTCTTCGCTCGAACAACAACGATGAGTTTAAGGCTTTTGCATTTGCAATGTAAGCATTCCTTTCATCTTGATCTGTTGGAAGAGTGGAAGGAGCTGTGTACTCATTTAAAACCGAATGCCAAACTTCAGGTCCAAGGGACATTAAGTAGTAGGACATTTTTTTTCTTCCAAAAAACCAAAATTTGTGCCATCGAACAGAAGAGGTCTTCTTGACACTTCTTGATTTCTCATCATGACTAAGAATCCTTCTTCTAGCTATTAGGCTGATATGAAGAACCTGGCTCTGATACCAATTGTTGGAAACACTGAGAGGGGGGGGGGGGTGAATTAGTATTTCTTTTCAATTGTTATTTTTATCAGTTAAATCATTTATATTTAGGAACACAAAAATAATGTTAAAGTTATGGTATGTTCTATGCTTAGAGCAATTTACTTTTTTTTTTATTATTTTTTCCACAGATTAGCAATCACATGTATAGTAAGTAAAGTGCAGATAGAACATTAAACGATCGACAGAAAACAAGCCAAGACACGAGACACCGGATGTGGCGGCTAGCCAGGGACAAACCCCAATATGGGGAAACCCTTTGATCAAATCTTCTTTTATCTTCAATAATTTAGCACAGAGAAATAGTACAAAAATCTGATTTATATCAGCAACAACAAACCCTAGATTAGCGGCATCACCGGCATCAGGTACATCGGCATCACTGGCATCAACATCATTGGCATCACTGACATCAGCATCACCGACAACAACATTATTGGCATCACTGGCATCACCGGCATCACTCGGATTTCCAAGGAGAGTCAGCTTCACGTATTGCGCAGTTCTGAGAGAGAGTCTGATGGTCAATGCTGGTCAATCTTTCGATATGCAGTTGCAGCCCTAAATTTTGTGTCCTTCCTTCCACATGTGCGAGAGAAGAGCCCCTTTCTGCGCAGTAGGAGAAGAGCCTCTTTTCTGTGCAGGAGAGAGAGAGAGAGATGTGATGAGATGTGTGTGTACAAATGAGGAAAAGACCTCTTGTATTTATATACAAATGTTGATGATGAATAGATGCGTCTGTTGGGCTTCTGAGCCTACATGAGTTGCTGGTTGGCTCTTGATAATTATTCCATAATCAAAATAAATTCATATCTCCATAAATACTTATCGGAATCGGATGATCTTTAGATCAATCCTACACCTCTCGACGAGAGGAATCTAGGAAAAATATTATTAGCCATGAATAAAGTGACCCACATGGAGTTTGGCCCTAGTTGCCAATTTTAACACTCCCTCTCAACTAGGGAGAACTCCATTTGCAATTCGTCAGACCGTCGCTACTATTCATCCATCAAATGCACTGCCCTGAACAACTTGACCCCTGCTCTGCTCTGCCTTGCTATGCTCTGTTCTGCTTTGCTTGAATTATGAAGAAGAAGAAGAAGAAGTGATCGAGGATGTATCATACCATCCTCCACTGACTCAAACTCAGCCTTAGAGTGTGTACCACTGGTTCCAGACCAGTCCTCAACCGACCCGAAGTCAGTGTCATAGTGGGTACAACTCCTACCACTGGTCCTAGACCAGTATCATTGATCCTAGATCAATGAAGGTCATCCTAGCATAGGGAGTACGGTAGATACAATGATGCGTCCATCAGTACTACTATGGTCCCTATCCTCATCCCTGCTCATTGATCAGATGAGAGGTACTTCCCATGAGTCCCAGACTGCATGGGTAGGATGCCTCGACAAGAGAACTAATCATCTTGTCCACAGGAGAGCGAATCATCCTGTCCCACAAGAGAGTGAATCATCTTGTTCACAGGAGAGCGAATCATCCTGTCCACAGGGGAGCGAATCATCTTGTCCCACAAGAGAGAAAATCATCTTGTCCACAAGAGAGCGAATCATCCTGTCCATAGGAGAGCAAATCATCCTGTCCAGTGGATGCCACGGAGTACTAATCATCCTGGCCCACAGGAGAGCGAATCATCCTGTTCTACAATCGCCATGGAGAACATACCATCCAGGACTCACAGGAGAACTAATCATCCTGCTACACAATCTTCATGGAGAACACATCATCCAGACCTCACAGGAGAACTAATCATCCTGCTACACAATCGTTATGGAGAACACATCATCCATACATCATAGGAGAACTAATCATCCTGCTACACAATCGTCATGGAGAACACATCATCCAAACCTCACAGGAGAACTAATCATCCTGCTACATAGTCGCCACGGGGTGTCACAGGGAAAGTTTTGATTCTTTTAACCTGTACACATACACCACCAGGGGATGGTGAGTCACCCTATGGTCATATGTCGCTCCAAGAAGTACCCCGCGCCCCCCCCTAGAGCTCCAAGAGCTCCATACATCATACTGTTAAAATTTCTGTTTTCCCACCCCGGTTTTCAGTTTCTCCTTATTTCTCCCATGTAGTTAAATGCCCTTTCTCATAACCATACATTCAACAAGCTGGAAAAATAAATTTTGCTGAAAACACAAATTCTGGAAAATTTACAGAATGCTGGAAATTGCAGAAATAAAAATCAGCAGTAATAAACAGCCATAAAACCACATTAAAACACTGATATTTTT
>APFE031703039.1:0-10401 GCA_000404065.3 Pinus taeda
ACATCCAAGCACAAGCAACATATTTGACAAGATAGAACCAAGTAAAGATTGTTGCACAATGCGAATCATTCCATTATGAAGAGCATATAAAGAGATGATCATATCAGTCGCGTTTCCAAATGTAGCATTCAGAAGGCCTCCAACTGCAAAAGTATAGAACTCTCTCATGTATATCCATGGAACCAGTAGCTATATTCCAGATATGGACAAGCCCAAAATAAATTACAAAAGACCAAACTTGTGGTGCTATATAGAAAACAGATGAACAGAATAAATTACAAAGAAAATACAAAATTCATAGGCTTAAAATAATTTACAAAAGGTAATCAAGCTGGTGGAGGCTCTGACTTTAGCAGACAATGGAAAAGTGGAGCAAAATCAAATATTTAAAACATC
This sequence comes from Pinus taeda, assembly GCA_000404065.3. NCBI lineage: Eukaryota > Viridiplantae > Streptophyta > Pinopsida > Pinales > Pinaceae > Pinus > Pinus taeda. The sequence goes on from APFE031703039.1 coordinate 397, forward strand.
ATATCCATTCACATTTCTTTAAATATCCATTCCATGAAAATAGGTTATAAGAAGATTGATTGGTATTAGTTTTATTAGAGCTGGCTAATTTCATTCATACTAACCAGTTTGGACTCTGGACCATTTTGGGCCAAAAGAGGGTTCACTTCAGCATACAAACTGAGTGGAAACTGGCTCTTGTCCAAACCAGCCAGCTCCCAGAACCAGTTTGAACCTAAGTCACCTAAAACGATGACACAGCACACACACAGAGGACACAGAAATATGAATGTCCGACATGTGACATGGCGACCCTGGAAACAGGACATGGTGGACACGTTTTATATATATATGTTAAAAAATAGTGAATTACACATACAAAATTGGGATATAGAGAGATGCTTTCATGTCCTTCCTAGTCAAATTATCCCAAGTTAGAATTTACCATGATTAATTAGCCAATAGAAAGTTCAGACTCGAGTCCCTTGGTACCATAACTCATTCTGATATGTATCTTTCTAAGATAGATTACCATATTATCCTAAATGATAGAACAAATTGAATCGATGTTTGTTTCCTGGTTTTGATGTTTTTGTTTAAATGGGGCATGGATATTAATTGCAACGTTAGCATAAGGTTGCTTGTTGAAGCACATGATCTGAACTATGTGCCTATGAAATTTGCTATGGTGAATTAGTTTCAAAATTAATGTGACCTTTTCTCTGGGTTGTGCAGAAAATTGAATTCCTCAATTTTGACCCAGAGAACACGCAGTTGCTTCGTCAATCAGTCTCCACCCTAATAACGACACTAAAGAATATAGAGGTATGTTTAAGCTTTGTTCAATATTCAAGCAAGCTTGTGAAAAGATGTTATCAATGGTCACTTATGAAACTAATAAAGTTTAAATGGAATTCATGTGTAAAAAAAACTAGAGATTGAAAAAAAAACCAGAGATTGAAGTTTGCAGAAGTACCTTTTGACAATAGAATTGACAACGCTGTTGAGGAGTGAAGCTGCTTGGCAAGTTGGCTCTGATCTGTGATGGGTGAAGCTGCTTGGCAAGTTAGCTCTGATATGTGATGGGTTTGCTCAAGGGCTTCTGCTTAAATCCTTGACAACAGGTGTTTTTCTTTGACAGCACTCTCACAATACCCTCTGTTCTGCTATGTTCTGCTAGTTCTTTCTTTAGCCCCTCTGTTCTGCTATGTTTTGTTCTGCTATGTTCTTTCTTCAGCAACACGCTGGAATTTGGAAGGAAACTAATAGTGCACTGCAGCGAACTAACAGTCAACTGCGACAGCAAATTAAACTAGACTTAACTTCCAAAAAACTAACCATTAATTGCTATTTAAACTAAACATTAATTGCTATTTAAACTGAATGCAATTTAAACTGAACATTAATTGCTATTTAAACTGAATGTGGAATTAAACTGAACGCAATTTAAACTGAACATTAATTGTTATTTAAACTGAACGTGGAATTAAACTGAACGCAATTTAAACTGAACATTAATTGCTATTTAAACTGCAGTCTATGGTCATGTGTTTTATTTAAATTCAATTATGGTCATGCGTTTTATTTAAATTCAATTATTTCTGCATTTAGGGGAGGAGTCGTGGCACAAGTCCTAGCCCCGGTCACATTCAACACCACAGAACCGTGGTGGAGCCACGAAGGGAGTAGATGAAAATCTTATTTCCTAATACACCCTTATTTACATAATTAAAATAAAACTATAACCATAATTCATTTTTACTACTTTCTTTTTAAAATTATGAATAACTAACACCATTGCATAGAGAGGCAGAGAGGAGAGTTTGATCAAATGCACGTTACTCATAAAGTTTGGTAAAGGTTGGAAGTTTGGATTGATTAAAATGCTCAAGCTTAAAACTCTACGCTTTATGGGGATTATACCAAAATTGTTTTGGGGATTATACCAAAATTGTTTTGATTGGGAACCTTACTGTTAATAAGATTAAATATAATTTGAAGTGATAACACCAAAAATATTTTTTCCTTTGATGTAACAATTCAGGGTGTATATAAGCTGAAAGTTTTTAGGATTAAGATATGAAATAAATGTAAATTTTATTTATAATATTAATTTTTTCAGTAAATTCTACAAATGTATATATTCTTCATCATGAGGGTGAAGTCAAAATACAGAGGGATACACTAGAGATGATTTAATAGTTCATAAGTTGATGTGACTTTTGATGTCTATCATATGGCATGTTGACTATGTCTCACTTTGAAAAGTATATCTCTCATAAATTCTTTATGGGCCATATCTTAATCCATAACTATAATCAACAAATATAACATCCCAAGAAAAGTGCATAAAGAGAAAGTGTAAAGTGCATAAAGTGCTAAAATGAGAGGCATCAACCTCTTGTCAACTTTGGGGATTGGTCAATAGAAGGTAGAGGTTCCTTACATATCTTCCCATGTATATTGAAACCTCTATATTACATATCCTCTTGAATATATTGCAACCACTACGTATAACAATCGATTTAGATTATGTATATTTCTTATGTTGTATCAATTATGTGTGTCATGTAAGATTACTAATTATGTGTCACTTATGGTGCAACACTTACATGCATTGATGGATATGCCATTTTTGTCATGGTTCATTTCTTATGTGCATCACTTATTCCTTGCTAGTTTAGGTGCATCACTTATATGTGATTCCTCATATGGTGTATCGTGGCATCTATGCATTATGCTAGTGCATTTATGCTTATATATGTCACTTATTGTAAGTATCTTGTGGCATGTTGACTATGTGTCTCATTTTGAAGAGTATCACTTATGTACATTGCTTATGTGGCATCACTTTATTATGTCACTTACGAGCATCTCTTATGGTGTGTTGGGTATAAATTAGTGGTATAAACAACAATTCCATTACATCAAATTCCATATTACTGTGGCTTTCAAATTCCAGAAAAATACGATTTTCAAATTTCACAAAACTAGAGTTTTCAAATTGCACTTTAATATACATTGAAGGGCATTGCCATCTTGCAATGAAATTTCAATATGATGTGGTTAACTACATTTTCTAATTATGAACTCAAATTTAAACTCACTATATTGGAGTTTCCACATTCTACATTACTAGGGTTTTCAAATGCCACAAAACTAGGCTTTTCAAATTGTTAAAAACTAGGTGAAAAGAATAAGGTTTTCAAATTTCACAATGAGTTTTCCACCTTTATGAAAAATCCCCACCCTTATTTTATCTTTGATCTTCAAAATGAACTTGAGAAATCGTGGGTAGTGTACTTTGCATGGGACTTGGCCAAACACAAGTTATGGATCTTGCAAAAGCCATTTATGTTGTTGGGTTTTATTTTGTGACCCCACGAAAAATTCACAATGACCCTAAATGGCTCTTGGAAGTGAGTTGCAAATCATCATAAAATTCCAAATAGGACTCAAATGGGAAAAACATTAATTCCATGAGACTCATGAAACTATGTTATAGCTAGGGACAACCCCCTAGGAATCCATAGGTAAAAAGTTGACTCATGAAACACTTTGCCCATACTGAGATATAGATATTCATCATATATATATATATATTTGTGAGAGAAATAAAACATTTGCTAAATATATAAAAATAGAAGTCTATAGATACTTATAACAAATGTACAGACATGGATCATATATTCCGTGTATTGGAGGAATAAAAAAGACACTTTTGTTAGGCAAGTGCATGACGATGATGGCCCCAAAAGTAGAAATTTGGCTATTAGGAATGTGATCCCACAGGAAAATGTGCACAGTCCTAGGAATGTGCATGCATATGTGCACATGTTCCTTAGTGTATAGGATAAATAAGGCCCAAACTACAAACCATGATGTTAGCTAGGTCACCAACTAGTCATGGATCAAGAATGCGCACACATTCATATGAACATGCACATGTTCCAAGAATGCACATGCATTCAAAGAATGCACACACATTCCAAGAATGTGCCTATATTCAAGGAATAAAAACACATCCATGGTCATTATGGTAGTTATGGTAATTAATAAACGTCCTTGTAATATTAATTAGTATAGTGGATGAGGACAACAGATGAGTTTGAAGATAGTTATTTTGGCCTTCATATTCTTTATATAGTCATGTAGCTCAAAGAACTTCTTCATCGTGAGTAACCATCCCTCTACATCTTCTAACTTCCTTAAATCCCCATGAAATGTAGGAGCCTTGCCTTTATTAAACTCATTTGGAAAATATCCCATATCACTCCTCCTTTAAAGATGATGATGATGATGACCATGATACCTGTTTGAACTAGAACTAGAATATAACCTATGTTCATCACCTCTCTTATTCAGTGTATTCGAGAAAATTCCATATATGATTGTGTCATCCATATTTAACATGTGCCTACCATGACTACTACTACCATATGCCCTATTAGTCCTACCCTCATATCCATGACTGGTTCTAAGCAGAAACAGGCTCTACAAATATGGCAGTTTCTGAAGGATAACTGCATTGACCTTTGCTTCTTTTTCATGTGCTTGAATGATTATGTCATTATCCTCATTGCAAATTCTTATTTCTTCCTTCAAACTTCTCTTAGTGTCATCTATGTGAGGAGACTACCCATCATCATGGCTCATTTGATCTATAGGGAAATCTCATGAACTGTATTATACCATCTTGCTAGCCATATTTGATCTTAATCCTGCAAGTGTATCATGTTATCTAAAATAAAGTATAAACATAATCTACATAAATTAGTATAGTTCAGTTGATAATATGTCATCTACAAGGTTAATAAAATTACCACAATACATGTATAATCATAATCATAATAATATATATACATTGTATCAATCATCATCCCAATTATCATGCATGATGGCACAACTATAGCACCAACTAGACATAATGCAGGAATAACAACATATCGACACTAGGCATACACCAAAAATGCATATTCGACTAGCATGCATTCACGGAAAACACATCCCCAACACCTTCAACTTATACATGCAAACACAACTACAAAATTGACCATCATCATGCATACACTTCAAAAACATATACAACCTACATGTATGCATGACACACACTTTCTACCCATCTAGTCCAAGGGGTGAACAATGCTTTGATACTACTCTATAACACCCTCCTCCCACACTTACCCAATCTAATTGGTATCTCAGGGTAAATATGTCACAAAGAGTTACTATGATGGGATTCAACCACCTATATCATGTTAAGGAATTCAAAATGACAAAACAAAACCTTACTGACTTCCCTTAGGTTTTACAAGATCCGAAAGGGCTAAACCACCATTCCAAATGCCTAGACCCTAAGCTAACTTGCCTTTTTAATAAAATATACCCCCAGTCACTCCCACTAAAATCCCTCCATGTGAATAAAACCCTCCAATCACTCCGACAAGAAGGCATCCATGTCCCTATAGTCTTTTTTAGACAATTTTATGCATGCGACCCTGAAATTTGAGCGACCTTTCAAGGCTATGACTCAAGCCTCTACCCAGAACGTGATGAAATTCTCATAAATGATAAATACCAAGGAGAAAATGCATTTAATCAAAAAATTGAACAAGGACTTTACCTGACCATTACATAAATTTCATCAAATACATCATGAACATGTAATGTACAGGTCATAAAAACACATCTTAACATAGGGACCTCATACTTATTTGAGATTCATCAATAAGGTGTGGTACCCTCTCACAGTATTTGCATTATCATCTATTAGGTCATTCATTCATCATCCATCAATTCATTAATTGAAACATGATGATATCCATAACTCAAATCTTTCATAAATCGATGCTTATAACCATCATATAGTCATAGAAATATCAATGATATAATAGATATTAAAGCCACATAATATCAAGTAAATTTACACATAGTACATAAGTCGAAAATATATCTTATTAAAATATGAAAAACTCAATCAAGTCAAGCACTTCCACGTACCACCTAACCATAGATTAGCCTGAGCCAAATATTTCTTTCAGTGAATCACCCCCATGCCATATTCCAAGCATGAGTGTGGGACTCACAACAAACCAACCATGGTTCTTATTCTTTACTGCGTATCACACCAACATTTCACAATGATTTATATGCCCAAAAAAGGCACCTATATAACCAGGCTTTACTCTATATCTCACTAAGGGATTCCTAGGCCCAAACAAAAAGCATACACTACCATGCTTTACCTCAATCCCACCACATACCACTCTAGGGATCACAAGGCCTATACAAGAAGGGACGCCTCTGATCACTCCACCTAAACCATGAGGAATTTGTCCCTCTCCTCCCTCTAGGGTTTACCCTATCTCTCGATAATCACCAGTTTAGTAATCCTAGGCCCAACAAGGGTATACATAATTAGTATTTACTGCAATCCCAGCTTTACCAGTTCAGGGATTCCTAGGCCTTGTGATTTTTCCTTAGACCACCTCACTCAGTTTTGAAACCATCCAATAATCCATCTCAACCAAATTGAAGAACCCCATTTCACCATGACTATCTAGAAACGGTAGGGAAAGGTTGAAACGACTATCACACTTGTTAAAACCCATGCTAATGACAACAAGAGAACCAAATACACAATGCATGCCAAACCGAGAAAGGAAATCATACATGCAAATTGAAACCTACAAGTAATCATGTTGTAGCTGATGCAATTCTTCATTTCTTGCTCTTTGCTTCCCTTTTCCTTCTTATCCTTCCTTTTTCTTCCTTTTTCCAACACTAGTGAGCTCTAACAATGCTCTAAGTGTGCAAAAGTATGAGAGAATTGAGAAAATAGGGAGAGCTCCAAGCTAAAACTGAAAAGAGGTTTTGAACTGATCCTTGAAAGCATTTTTATTAATGATGCATCTATTTTCTTCAATTATATTATTTACCTTCATTTTCCTCATCATGTGCAACATGTGACCTTTCACCTTCCTTTTCTCCTAATTTCCATTGTTTTCATAAAAAAAATACCAATTAATTCGTTTTGCCTTCCCAAAGCCTTTGTCATTTCCTTTGCTAGTTTATCCTTAGCCATGATACACCAAATGAAAACCCACTAGGATGTTTTTCCCAACATTCGGCTTGGAGTACGTGTCCCATGAACTTCATCTTATTTTTCCTTTACTAGCTTTACTACATGGATTTTTAACCCAGGATTGACCTATGTTCACCCCTATGACACCTCACCCTCCATATCGCTCGTCATGCCAACCTCCACATTTGTACCCTCCAACAAGTTGTTGCCCTCTAGACATCCTCATCCTAAAACCATGTGCCTTACACTGTGTGATCATGGGAGGGGTCCAAATTCCAGTGTTTCATTCCTCTAACCCTTAACTCTCCTTCTCCCATGCACCTTCTCCCACAGCAATTTGAACCTAGAGTGTCATGCACATTTCTTGTTAAACCACCCTTAAGCCTACACATAGTATTTTTCCTTTTTCCACCAGAACTCCAAGACTAGTTCACGTAATGGCTTCTTCTAGTTCCGATGAAGATCATGAAAAGGATGAAGGTAGGGATGAGACTATTTATTTCTTTAGAACTAATGTTGAGGCTAGTGGCCGTCCAATATCACCTCCTTATCTTGTGAAATGTCCTCATAGTTCAATTGAATTAATGGACATGCTAACTATGCACACAAAGTTCGAGGGACATTTTCCATCACATTTGGAACTAATTTGAGATCTAAGAAGAACATAAGTAGTGATCCACATGGTAAAATAGTGCATCGGTAGAATGGAGACTCATCCTAACCTCTAGGTAAGAGATTGTGAGGGTCAACTCATGCTGGAGAGGGTCCTAAAAATGATCCATAAAAAGGTCATCAAACTAATAAAAAATTATAGGTACTAATTGGAACTGGTGCAAGGAAATATCATAATAACATAGACAACTGACAAAGAGGTAGATATGCTCAAGACACATGCTAGGAAAACCTTGCAAAAGATCAAGGCAATTAAAAATTTTCTAAATCACACGAAGAAGGAAGAAGCTGGGAACATAAACATTGATCACCTTCACTTGGCCACAAATGTTTCTTCGGTAGAAATAAAACACAATATGGAAGAGAAAATAGGTGAGAAAGTTGGTATCGTGGCTGAGGAAGTGGGAAACTTTAAAGGAAGATGCGAGGAACCACATAGGAGGGGCTTTCTATCATTCTTTGATGATCAAGGAAAACCTGTTACCAAAGGAGGTTATCTTAGGAAAATGATGGAACTCTGAGGATATCCAAAGTAGTGCCAAAGATGAGGGACCAACCTTACAAGAAGAGAGTCTGATATGTCTTTACAAGCAGTGTTTCTAACCTCTATTAATGCTAAAGCAACTTTTCAAAGGACAAGAATAACCCAATTGTAATCCTATTATGGATTTAGAGAAGGTAATAACTGAAGCATGGTTAGGAAAAATTCTGATATAGGAAGAGTGAGAAAGGACCCAAGCCAATTATCCAATTGAACCAATTAGCACCAGGAGTAGGAAGAAGCACTACTCCTAGCGAGGAGAGAGAAGGTTGGAATCAAAGAAAATCTAGAGGTTCCCACTCTACAACCAACAAAACCCCAAAGGAAACTTCTAAACTTTAGTTATAATACAAATGGCAGTTGGGTAACAAACTTGAGTGTTTTTTCATATACCAATAATAGTTTATGGTAGGGCCAAGCTGTTGGAGTGCTTATATATAGGCCTCATTATGAAATGTAAAGGGGGGGGAAATATTGGTTTTTGGGGAAGCACTAACAAAGTTTCTAGTGAATTGTTCGGAAGCCTTGAAGAAATTTTGGGAAGAATTCTAAAGTAATTATTGGTTCGTCCATCTCTTCTCATTATGTATGTGTTCATGTCACCTTTTATTTTGAAGTTCACTACTAATATGAAGCACATTTACGCAATTTTCACTAGATTTTGAGTTGTGAACTTGATTTTTTATGTAAATTATGGACATTTTTTTTAACATCCTGGATGAAATTAATTATGGCATTAGTATCATGGTTTGTTTCAGTTTTGTGATATCTATCAAGCTAGCTTTAAGAGTATCTTATCATTCCTGATATTTCTTGCAAGGATTTTAAAGGAACAAGTAAATATCAAAATTATATGTTCTCTAATGGTTAAATTCTTCAGTTTTTAGTCATCCACCAAAGTTTACTGGACTTAAAGGAATTCTTAATTTCTCCTTTACATTGGTTAAAATATGATTCTCCATTTTCAGGCACCTTTTATTTTTTTAAAATTTCATGTAAAACTCAATGGTTATGAACGATCCTACCTAGGATCAACGGAAATGCTACTGAATAAAAGACAAAATGAAATTGTGTTCTCCCCCAACCTTGATCCCAAACCACTATCAAATTAACATAAAATTTAAAGCAAATTTTATAAAGATTCAAAGATTCATTATGTGCACTACGTGTCCATGAAGAATGCTAAAAAAATATCTATTTGAACGATTTTTAGAATTACTTACAATTCAATTGTATTCATTGTCTAATTGCTATACTCATTTCAAGAAGGGAAGAATATAAATGTGCATGAGGATTTAATGTTATGGTTGTGATTCTTTTCTTGTGATCTTTGAAATGGAGAATGAAATGCATGTGACTTGAACATATGATATGATTTTGTTATCATTAATTCCACGTTCAGTTTAAATAGCAATTAATGTTCAATTTAAATAGCAATTAATGGTTAGTTTTCTGGAAGTTAAGTCTAGCTTAATTTCCTGTCGCAGTTGACTGTTAGTTCACTACAGTGCATTGTTAGTTTCCTTCCAAATTCCAGCGTGCTGCTGAAGAAAGAACATAGCAGAATAGAACATAGCAGAACAGAGGGGCTGAAGAAAGAATTAGCATAACATAGTAGAACAGAGGGTATTGTAAGAGTGTTGTCAAAGAAAACACCCGTTGTCAAGGATTTAAGAAAAAGCCCTAGAGAAAACCCATCACAGATCAGAGCCAACTTGCCAAGCAGCTT
>APFE031703048.1:2111-33073 GCA_000404065.3 Pinus taeda
CCTACCTGTAGTCCAACGCTGTTGTAGTAGTCCAGCCTTGTCGATCCGGATGAGCTCCTCCTTCACTTCGAAACCTGCATTCACTAACAATCAAACGATTAAATAGCACCTGAATATCTCATAAAATAAACATATTCAACATACAGACCAAGGAGTATATGAAACAACTCATTAATAACAAATTGTTGAGAAGAATGGACTTATTTGTATTAATAGGAAACAAAAGAAACCATTACAACCTGAGCCTTGGTGTTGTGCAAGTTCCTCCCAGGGTCCAGCAAGAGTTTTCCTTTACTTTGATAAGCTCACCCACTTCCAAATGAAACAAGAAAGGATGGGAATCTCTCCTCACAAGCTTCAACAAGGAAGTCCTAATTTCAACAGCATCTACCCTTAGGAATGTTCAGCTTTCAACCTCCCTCCCTCTGGCCCAATGCCTGTATTTATAATGCTCTAGAGGAAGTTAATCAGGTCCACCATCAATGGGATAAGCCCCTCTTTGGATGGGGAGGCTCCCCTCTTGATGGGATAAGTTCCTCTTTCATAGGGATACATGAACCATCTGGAGGCGCTCAATACACGTTGAGCAAGCTTCTAGAATGCTCTAGAAATGACCACAAGTAACTTTTTTAAGATTAAAATTGCGCCTTGTGACCTTTACAGGAGTACGCACCCACCCCTTTACATACAGAGCGTACAAGTACGCAGGTATTGTGAACTTGGGTTGCGTACACGCAGGTAAGGTTGAGAGAAACTGCATACCTAGAGATAAATATATTTTTAAAGACTTTCTCTCTTTCTTGAACTTTGACATGGAGAGCAGAGGTATGAGACTTGCCAAGGAGGATAGTATGACAGTGGATGGAGCCATACTAACTGCAAATAGTCATGGTGACAAATTTTAGTGTAACAGAAATGTTTCAGGATCCTCACTTCACAACCCATAAAATTTTGGGAGGATAGATGGTGAAATGTTTTTCATTGTTGTATGAGTTTCCTCATTGGCTATAGGGAATCCAAATTAGTTATCTCCTTCCCTATTTCCTCCATTATTACCTCTACCTCCTCTAGCGTTTCCTCCATTATTTCCCCTTCCTCTACCTCTACCCCCTCCTCTAAATCCATCTACTACTTCCTCTGTCATGATAGTTTCCTCAGAGTCTTCTGGTTCTTCTATCAATGGTGGATGAGAGAGAGTTTCTCCCTTTCCCTCTTCTTCAGGTGATTCTACTGCTTTGATTACAATATGTTCCCCTGTAGAAGTGAATAAAGGTTCTTCTCCTAGATCAGATTTAGTAGATAGTGTGGGAGAATCCTCTAATTTAGCTATTGCTCCTTGAATTCCAGGAATCCTAAGGCTGGGAGTAGATGGAGGTGAATCTTGTCTATGCCTTGAAGTAGCCAGAGTTATGAAAATCGAACTCTTGGCCCTAGCTATAAACCTCCCCCTAGAATCTCTTGCACTATGCATGTCATTTTTTTATTATTATTTTTTATTTTTTACGTCAGGCTAATAATTCTCTTTCTGATCTTCTAGATCACACTAGGTGCAAGAAGAGAGCATAATCAAGAAATTATTGAACTAATAACTCTTTTTTCTGATCCTCCAGATCACATTAGGTGCAAGAGGAGAGCATACTTCAAGAAGTTATAAATTTTTCCCTTCTTTTTCCTTTTTTTTTATGTAAGAGATCAACTACCTAGTTACACTTCCCCGACAATGGCGCCAAAATGTTTAGTCAATTTAGTATGTCCTAAATTGCTATTATAATTATCAATCTGGGAGTCGTAAACTGATGAAGTGTGGTGCACTACATGTGAAAGATAGCCTCTTTCTTACTTTTTATTTTTTTCAATTTTTGTTTGTTTTGGGGGTTTTATCTTCGTTTATCTCCTAATGTGAATGGAAACCCTATTCCTGAGTTTTAAGAATACTTTAGAAGGTAAGTATGGATATATATTTTAAGGAAATTATGTCCTTTATGATGATTTCCAGAGATTAACACTTCATAGGATCTCAAAACGTACTAATAATGAAATTGACATTTAAACAAGAATGGCAATGTGCTGCTAGTAAAATCAAACAAATGATGAACTACTGATCATGAAATCACTATCCCTGCTGCTTATCTAAATACAGAAAAATAAGTTAAGCTATTGTATTCAAACAAGTCAAAAACTGCAAACTAAGAAAAGTAAAATCAATTCACTTCATTTATAGTCCGATAGCTCGCCAAGTAGTCTTTTCGGGGTTAAACTATGGATTTAGGAGATAAATTCAATAACATGAGGAATTGATATCTAATTACAGAAAAATAAAACTAAAATCAAATCACATCATTCATAGTCCGATAGCTCGCCAAGTAGTCTTTTCGGGGTTAAGCTATGGCTTTAGGAGATAATGTCAATGATATGAGGAATTTAATATCTAACTGCAGAAAAATAAAACTAAAATCAAATCTCATCATTCATAGTCCAATAGCTCACCAAGTATTCTTTTCGGGGTTAAGCTATGGCTTTAGGAGATAACGTCAATGATATGAGGAATCTGATATCTAAACCAACTAACAAAGCAAGTGAATAGGACTGAAATCAAAGCATAACTGGAATAAAGAAAACTAAGAAAAGTAAAGTCAGCAGAGAGGCTAATCTCATGTCACTAGTTATTACAAAAATTGTATGAAAATGCCCAGGCCTAGTGTATCCTGAAACACACACTGATCAATGTTAGCAACAATATACAATGCTTGAAAAATCATGTACAGGAATGAAATGTTAGTATCAGAACTAATGAAATATACACAGGTGGATAACTATGAAATATGTGCAATGGAAATAAGGAAACAACACATAAAAAACTTTACAGAAAGAAGGAAACAAAACCTCAGCCAGCAGGGGCCCTCTACACGGCCTTGGTCAACACGTTATTAGTCTAGAATTACGCTCACACAATCATATAAAATAGAGTCTGGTTATATTGCAAAACGGAGGAAGAATCCTCTCGTTACAATAGCAGGACTAGTTCATGGCACAGTACAAAGACTAATAGCAAAACGACATAAAAAATTAACTAGTTCTATGCATGTGCAAACGCATTATTTATATGGGAAATCTCATAATTGTTTTCCTATGAAACATCTTCGACTGAGGACACGTAAAAAGACAACATCTGTAAGATTAACATGATGGTTGCCAAGATCATTCAATCTATCAAAAGTGGCTGTTGGATTTGCGTCGCGGGGGCAGTCTACAGCTATCAAAATGAACCCATGGATCTAGGAGCGGTCCCGATCCCTTCACGTGTTTGAAAACAGAGTCCTGTTTGTCGTAGAACTCTTTGTTTGACCACCGTTTGACCAAGGGATTCCTCTGCAAATTTGGCTGAACCAATAGGACCTGATCCATGTCCAGGCTATTCTAAAACTTCCCACATGCTTCATTTTGCTTGATGACAGCTGGAACCTAGAAATCAACAAAAACAGCTGCAGAAAGTGGCTACATTCCGCAACTAATGAGTAAAATCTAATTCAAACAGTAAACACAAAAACATAGTTAGAAAACCACTGAAATTCTCTTTTAGAATCAATATGCAATGATCTTTGATAGCTTATGAGGTACTGGTGAGTGGAAAAAGTCTAGGAAAGTGTGTAGGAGAGATGCAGTTTCAGGGCTCAACAGGAGTCACCTTGGAGAATTAGTTGAAGCAGCATGTCTTCTACTAATCTCATGTATCATCTTCTTAGAGATTATCTATGCTCTTATCTAGATAAGTCAAAGTGTTGAGTTTTGTTGTAAACGTACTATCTCCCTCTCTCTCTCTGCTGAACTATTGAAGAACATATAAGAAGAATTGATCAAGGGTTTCTTCACATTGGGGTTTGTCCCTGGCTAGCGCCACATCTTGTGTCCTCTTATCTTGGCTTGTCTTCTGCGATTTATGTTTATGTTCTATCTGCAGTTTACTTTAATGCTAATGTGATTGCTAATCTGGAAAAGATATGGAGCTAATTGTTAAAATTGAAATAAATTTCTCTAAGCATAGAACATACCTAAAATTAACACATAACCATATCAATATAACAATCATCATGCATGATCATACCAACTATACACCATGACCCCATGCACGACAATCATAACCATGAAAATATCAGACTTTACCCAAAGAGAGTGTAACCCGCTTTGATACCACCCTGTAACCCGCATCCTCCCACATTTACCCATTTTCATCAGTTTTCCCGGGATAAAAATGAGCTGAGGGTCACTATGATAAGACCGAACCTCCTAAATGACCTTAAGGAAATGGAGTTGACACTTAAGACCTTACTAACTTCCCTCAAGTGCGACGGGACTTAGAGGAGCAACCCAACCCCTCCAAGTGTCCAACCCCTAATATACCTCACTTTATCACTGACCTAGAGCCCTGACCGCTCCCTTTCCATGGCATGCAAGTGACTGTAGTCCTCTAGTCGCACTGATAAGCTTTCCTCCTTGTGACTGTGGACTTTTCTAGTTAGTTTTATGCTAGTGGCCCTGAATTCTGAGCCACTTTTTTAGGGCCAGGACTCATGCCTCTGCCCATAACTCAATGAAATTGTTGAGATGAAAAATGACATAGAAACAAAGCTTATGGAGCAAAAATTGAACTAGGACTTGATCTGACCTCTCCCAACCATGACTGATGTTCCGTCAAACACATGGTGAACATGCAACCTATAGGTCATGAAAGCAAATATGAACATAATGATTTGAAAACTTATCTGACGATAAACAAGAAGGAACAATGCCTTCTTACAATAGTTGTCATAACACCAATTAGGTCTTACATTCATTATCCAAACATTCATTAATAGAAATGTGTTAAGATCCACTCTTAGATCTGTAAGTTAACCATGCTTATAACCAATAGATATCCATATAAATAACAATGAGAGAAAAACCATTATAGCCACATAATAACAAGTACATTTACTCATCAAATGCAAGAGAAACTTAGCTCTTATTAACTATATGCAAAATCCAACCAAATCAGAGACTTCCACGTACCACCTGACCATAGATTGGGCTGAACCAAATATATATTTCAACCAATCACCCCTGTTCCATATTCCAAGCAAGAATGTGGGATCTCATGGGATAAAACCATCCATAAAAAACCAAAGGAATCCAGAGGTTAAACTACCTCCACCCTCACCATACTGTGAACTCACCTAAATCGATCCCGAGATAAAAAAAAAACCAACCTGAGCTTGGATGCCTCAGAATTCCATCACCATCCCTTAAGGAATTTTCCTATCTCCACCCACTTGTTGAGGGCTTCGTGGAGAAAAACATCTCCACCCCCAACCCTTGGGATTTTCTGAAGACCACCTCACCCGTCCAAAACCTTATGACAATTCATAGTTCAATTGAGAAAGAATCCCATCAAACCATGGCTATCCAGAAATGGAATGGCAAGGCTAGAACCACTATCAAAAACCTGGAAAAATCCATGCCATCAACAACAAAGAAACCAAAATACACACATGCATATTCCATGCATGCCAAAACTAGCTAAAAAACCATACATGCAATCTCTTACATGTAAATATTCCCACTGAAGTTGCTGGATCCAACCTTTCCTTGCTTGTTCCTTCATTTTGTTTGCTTTCCTTGTCCTTCCTTTGCTTGCTTGATCTCCTTCTCTTCTTGGCGCTCTTCTCCTCTTTGGGACTAACTCCTAAAACTGAACTAACAAAAGGCTCCCAACTGATGCTCTGATGTCTTTTATTATTGATACCTCTAATTTCTTCATTTTTCCATTATTTTCCTTCAATCTCCTCCTCACATGGAACATGTGACTTTTCACCTCCCTTTTCTCCTAATTTCCTCTATTTAATAAAAATATGCCAATTAATGCCTCTTTGCCTTTTCAAATCCTTTACCAATGCCTTTACCAATTTCCCTTAGCCATAAACACAACAAGTGATGCCCAATAGGATATTTTCCCAACATTCAACTTGGAATAAGTGTCCCTTGACCTTGGTATTATTTTTCTTTTATTAATTTTTATTACATGAACTTTTAACTTGGGTTTGTTAAAAATATGTAGCAAGATTTTCTTTCCTCACTTGTAAGCTCTACTTGTAGATCCAAGTGCTAAAATTAGAACCCACACACACGATTAAAACAAGCAAAGGATCCACAACATCCAGGTAGCATAATATCACATCTCTATTCAATGAAACAACATGACATTGAAATACATTAGCAGAAACATAACACAACAAATATAGGAAAACAAGATACTCTTTGTATTAATAGACATAGGAGAGAGTTTACAACCATAATGATTTGTGGATCAAGAAAGTGCTCAAAGTTCAAAGTGATCATACTAGATTGAAACCACCACCAAAGTGTAGATCTCATCACCCTAAATCCAACTCAACTTGTTTCACTCAAATTCGACATCGAATGCTCCCGAAATCACATTCTGTTCATTTTGGGAAATAGCTAAAAAAATTGAAATTTGGGTTACAGGGATGCCCAGTCAGCAGTCCGTACATTGACTGGGCCATGAATTGGTAGGTTGACTGGTCCTCCATCCTCCAATGAATGGTCAACACTTGGCACAATGTGGTTGGTTACATTTGGTGAATTTTTATTGGTTGTGACATGGTGGTTTTCTATTGGTTGATGGTTTGGTGTGGTGACGCAATGAGGGAGAACCACATGGGCAACTAGTGGCTACCACGTGGCCTCCTCATGGCCAACCAAAATTTTGGTATGGAGGTTATTTAGTCCACAGGGTTTGAATGCGAGACCTCATACAAGCCAACAAGTGAACTCACCAACTCCCCACACACATGACTTGATAACTAAGGGTGTTAATTGCTATTTAAGGTTTGGTAAGTGCATGAGTTGGGGGAGGGGGCCAGGCTAAGCCGTAACCCCTGGACACCCCAGAACCTTGGGATCATAGGCAGGGGGCCAAGGGATAGGCCTTAGCCTAGCCCACAGCCACAACCCACGACCCATATCAAATCGATGGAGCCCAAATGCTTGACCGAGAAGAAGTCAGAGGGAGTTAACCCCAAGGCACATGGTGCCTCATGTGACTACGGTTGCGGAAATGGAGAGGGGCCAATCCATGGTCACTAGCGCAACATAAAAACAAGGGAGTGCACCAAAGCTGGGGGTTAGACATAGCCCATAATCTTCGACCCCCTATGCGGTCTTATGGCGCCATGTGACTAGAAAAATTGGGACTGGGGTCTTATTAGCGAATTTAACCATCTTACAAATTTGCCCATCGAGCTGAAATGTAGGCCAAGTTTGAGTTCTGGTTCCACGTTTGGGGCGCACAAGCCAGGGTTAGGCCAAATTAGAGGATGGTTAACTGTAGAATTTGGGGAAAAATGAGAAACAAGCATAAATTTCTCAATTTTTGGCCAAATGAGGTGGAAAAGGAACTAAAATGGTGGTTTTTGACAGTGTTGGGTCCATTGGAGACATCAATTCTGTTGTTTGAGATTTTTAAAGCATGTAAACACACTTTTGAGAATTTTTAATGAAAGAGGCCCTGTATTGGAAGCTGGACCAGGAGATGTAGCCCAGGAGAGGGGTGATCTCCTTTATCATGCTTGTGCTATGTGTTTTAGATATGCTTATTTTGTCTCTATTTTGGTGATAAATTATGGATAAAATTTACTTGTTTATGTGTTTAGTAAACTGAACCTCTACCCAAAACACATAAAAATTTAACTTGCAAATTGTTAAAAATATTCAAGTTTACACATACAAATCATTTTGGTATCAAAGCTTAAAGTTATTGTGAATATTTGATTTGTTTGCAAGTGTTTTTTGTATTCTCACAAGGTTGAAGCTTAAAAGAAGAGAAGGAGAACTTGTGCAGCCAAGATCTCAAATTGTTTCAAGGAGAAAAAACACACCTCAAGCTTCAATAGTCATGGCACATGAAGAAGGTCCTAAGGGGATGTCTGAAGATGAGAATTTTTTTAGAAAAGCATTCTTTGAGATGTCTGATATGGTTAATGTTTTGTATGAGGAGAATAATTCTAGATTGTATGGAGGGAGCTCAAAGCCTCCAAAAGGGAATGGATGGAATGGTGACAAACCACCAGCTCACCTCCATCCTAATCCTCATCTTCAACTTCTTATACCCTTTCATAAAAACCTCCAAGTTCCCCAAAGGGTCATGATAAAACTCCTTTTCTTAAACTTAATATTAATTTTGAATTGCCTATGTACAATGGAGAGGTAAATGCAGAGAGATTAGATAATTGGATTCGTTGTATTAAAGTGTATTGTAAGATATAAAGAATCAAAGATGATGAAACCAAGATTTAGCTTGCTTCTGTTAGATTGGAAGGTGCAACACTAATTTGGTGGGAAGCCAAAACTCAAGAGGACATGAAGAAACATGGTAAGGTTTTATCCTCTTGGAATGATTTTTTTGTTGCAATAAGAAGGCAATTTTATCCATTAGCATACATGCAGAAATCTATTATGGATTGGCAAAACTTTAGGCAAGCTATAGGTAAAAATGTGAAATCTTATACTCAAGAATATAGAAAAAGGCTTTTGATTTTGGGTATATATTTGTCCTCACAAGATACTTTTCTCAAATACATTAGAGAATTGCATATTTATTTGAGACATACCATTCTCATGTTTAACCCTTCAAAATGAAATGAAGTTTGTGTTCAGGAAACTCATTTAGAGGCAAGAGGGAAAAATGTTTTTGAAGAAACTAGTGAGAGTTCCTTTGAGTTCGGAGAAAACGGAAAGGGTAAATTCAAAGGAAAAGGGAAGAAGAATGTTGCCATCAAGATGGAGAAATAAAAACTTACATGCAAACACTATTCAAAAGATGGCCATGATGAAAATCATTGCTGGAAACTTCATCCAGAGATGAGACCCAAAAAGTTTAAGAACAAGGAGAAGGAGAAGACAACTACAACTACAAAACATGATTTAGGTTCAAATTTTGAAGATGAAACAAAGATCACAACCATGGGTTTGAAAGGTAAGGACATTTCAAATACTAGTTCTTCAAATTGTCTCAATGAAACTCAAGATGAAAAAACAAGAATAGAGCTTTTCCACATTAGAGTTATTTCAAAACATACCAAGGTAGATACATTGTTTGATAGTGGTTCACAAGCAAATCTTATCTCATAAGACATTGTCAATAAGTTGAATTTAGAAACCATTCCTCATCCTAAACCTTACCCTCTCGGTTGGATATGTGACAATGAAAAATTGCATGTGACAAAAAGATGTAAACTCAAAATTTGCAATCACTACAAACGTTTTAGATGAGGTAGAGCTTGATGTAATTCCAATTAATATACGTGGTATTGTTTTGGGAAGCCCATACCTATATGATAGGAGAGCTATTTTTCATCGCCATTAGAACAAATATCATTTTTTCAAGAATGGGATTGAGTACATTGTTAGAGCACACATCAAGAATTTGAATGCATCTCTTGTAAATGCGGGACAAATGAAGATGATTGTTAATGCTAGTAAGAACTTTGCATTCTTAATAATCAAACATGAAGGTGTTGAGGAATCTAAAGCCTTTCAAATATGATTTCATTGATGTTTCTAATTCATGTGATAAGATGTTTCAAGAGTCTAGCATGTTGCCTCCTAAAAGAGGTAAACAAAATGAAGTAAATTTGTAGGAACAAGCATCATTGTTGAACATTGGTGTGAACAAGATGTGTTAGAGAGTGCAGAGGTCAAATATCAAATGCAAAAGAAAATTGACAAAGAGGACATTGGTTCCAAAACTTCTTCTTGTAGGTTTCATAATGTGTTGGCTTTGAAAAGGGATGGTGCATGGCAATGGCGATCACATTTAGTCAAGAGTTAGCCAAGTACAAGGCTAGACATGGTAAGCATCGTCATAATGACAATGTTCAAGGTGAGAATAATTTGAGATTGTTTAAGTTTCCTTTGATTGGAGACCAAGGAGGTAATGTGTTTATTCCTTTAAAGACAATTTTTTGTTCTACGTATTCGAGGAAATTGCAGCAAGATGTCATCTATGATAGCAAGAAAAGGACTTCAAAATCAGGGAAAATGATGCATTTTCATGAAAATCTCAAAATGAAAAATTCAAGCAAAGTTCAATGGATTGAGACTGGAAGGGTGAGGGAATTGTACCCTCATCTATTTGTTGACTGATAAAGATATTTTGGAGGTCCAAAATATTTCAGTGGGGAGCACTAATCCATTGGA
The DNA here is from genome assembly GCA_000404065.3 of Pinus taeda. Lineage (NCBI taxonomy): Eukaryota > Viridiplantae > Streptophyta > Pinopsida > Pinales > Pinaceae > Pinus > Pinus taeda. The sequence continues at coordinate 12,363 of APFE031703048.1, forward strand.
TTAAGAAAGTGATAAAAATTCATAGTTCTCAGAATGGCTCAAAACAAATGCCAAAGCATAGGTCTCATTGTCCTGAATCCAACACAACTAATTTCACTCAAATCCAACGTCAGATTCTCCCAGAATCGTGCTCTTTTCGTTTTGGGAAACAATTAAAAAAAATGAAATTTTGGTTGCAGGGATGCACAGTCAGCAGTCTGTACCCTGACGGGTCCATGACTTGGCAGGTTGATTGGTCCTCCATTGACTAATGAATGGTTCACACTTGGCATAGCATGGTTGATTCAATTTTCTGAATTTTTATTGGTTGTGACATGGTGGTTTTCTATTGGTTGATGGTTTGGATTGGTGGCCCAATGAGGGAGAGCCATGTGGGCCAACTAGTGGTTGCCACGTGGCCTCCTCATGGCCAACCAATTTTTTTTTTTTTTTTTTTTTTTTTTTTTTTTTTTTTTTTTTTTTTTTTTTTTTTATGGAGGCTGAGAAGTCCACCGGTTTTAAACGCAAGACCTCATATAATCCAACAAGCGAGCTCACCAATGCGCCACACACATGACTTGATAACTAAGGGCATTAATTTCTATTTAAGGTTTGGTAAGTGCATAAGTTAGGGGAGGGGGCAGGCTAAGCCCTAGCCCCTGACCACTCGAGTGCCACAGGACCATAGGTGGGGCGCCAAGGGCTAGGCCTTAGCCCAACCCATGACCATATCTCACGACCCATATCAAATCAATGGATCCCAAGTGCTTGACCGAGCAGAAGTCAGAGGGGGCTAACCCCAAGGCACATGGTGCCTCATGTGACTACGGGTGGAGAAATGGAGAGAGGCCAGCCCACGATGGGGCCAACCCATAGTCACCAGTGCAACATAAGACCAAGGGCATGTTCCAGAGCTCGAGGATAGACAAAGCCTAGAATCTTCGACCCCTATGTAGTCTTACGGCCACCACGTGACCAAAAAAATTGAGACTAGGGTATTAATGGGAGATTTAACTGTCCTACAAATTCACCCTCAGAGCGGGAATGTAGGCCAAGTTTGCACATTGTTTCTTCGTTTTGGGTGCACAAGCCAGGTGTAGGCCGAATTGGAGGATGGTTAGTTGTAGAATTTGGGGGAAAAGAAGAAACAATCATAACTTTCTCAATGTTTGGCCAAATGAGGTGCAGAAAGAACCAAAATGGGGGGTTTTTTATGGTTCTGGATCCATTAGAGACATTAGTTCTAATTTTTTAGTTATTTAAAGCATGTAAACACACATGTGAGCATTTTTAATGGAAGAGGCCTTGCATTGGAAGATGGAACAAGAGATGTAGCCTAGGAGAGGGGTTAACTCCTTTGTCATGCTTGTGTTATTGTTTTAGATATTCTTATTTTTTATCTGTTTTGGATGTAAATTGTGGATAAACTTTACTTGTTTATGTGCTTAGTATATTTATCCTCCACCTAAAACACATAAAAATTTAACTTGCAAATTGTTAAAAATTTTCAAGTTTACACATATAGATCACATAAATAGTAGTTGACTTTGTAGATGTCTCTCTAAATTGAATGGCCCTTCCTTATCACAAAGCATGCCTCAATATCAACCCTAATGCATAAGTATGATGACTCCTTTAGGTTCAAGGCAACAACATAAGGGCACTATCAATCTCCAAAATCCAACCCTCATGCTATGGATGCAGTAAATTTGTAGGAGATGTGTGCTAGTTTAGGATTTACCATTATGGGTTTGAGATCCACATATGATAGGAGGATGAGCTCAAGGGATAAGGGGTGAAGTTTCTAATATAAAATCAGATAGGATTTAAGCTTCTTATCCATGGTAAATAGTTATAACAACCTTAGAAGCTTTTGGAATAGAAGACTTCAGAATATTTTTTAATTTTCTGGAATTTCTAGAATCAACACACTTGCAAAAGGGAGAAACATGTGTTGATCAGCGCAGGTGGAAAATCATGAAAAATGCATTGAACTCATGTGGCTAAGGATGTAAGGTGTGTCGGGGCTAAAAACATTGATTTTGAGTAATTCGTCCTAGAAATTGAGACTTTTTGGAGAGGTCATGCTTTTGGCTTTATGAAGGGATAATGACAACATGTTCACGGATATTGATTGATCCAATTTGCAAGTCTATTGACCAGATGTGACAAAATATCTTATAATACTATATGTTTCATTAAATCTCAATCATTCGTGGCATAATATATTTTTGTTGACTAGCTTGTATGCATTGTAGTGTACTAGCCACTGCTAGGAAGGAAGGACCCTCCTTCTTAGCAGGTCTCACTAGTTAGGAAGTTATTGTAGCTATTTGATTTATTTCCTTTCAGTTATAATTCATGTGCAATTGTTGTTTCTACTATTATTATTCATGTTCATGTTTTAATGATTGCAAAATTCTAACTTCTGTATTGTGTAAGAACATAGGTCTTGTACTAGTCCCTTTGTTAGTGTGTCAATTATTTAATTATTGTTACAATTTGATGGTGTGTTCATTTCATTTTAATGTGTGTTTCAACATTTGTTGAGAGAATTATTTCCAAGAATGTCGTTCTTTTCTAAATAAGAGCGACAATGAGACAAAGTGCTTTTATTCTGCATTGTGTGTTTATTTCTTGAGAGTGTGAACAAGGTTTGAGAGTGTAATAACCAATGTTGAATTGTTGAGAGTGTGATTACAACGATTGAGTTTGAGATGAATTAACACTAGTATTCATTTTACCTTGCACATATATTGCATAACAACCTTGTACTAAAATAGACTGCCTGTATTAACAATTAACGTCAAGAGTTGGAACTATTTCCTTGAATTAAAAGGACAATTGTTCTCCCCAACAACAAGTTGAAGAAAAAACTATACAAAACTTTCACATAATGCAAGTTGAAGCAAAGCTTGGAATGTTGTATGAAAGTTGAAGAAGAATTATTTAAAGATCAAAGTAAGCATATAATAATTCAAAAGTGTGTAAAATATTTAAATAAACAATCTAGAATTTGAATCAATCAAGTTGGACAATAAATGAAGTTTGGGTGTGCATTTTAGTGAAGTAAGGAAATTTTTCCCTTCTTTACAAAAATGCACACCCAACCTTAATTTCAAGGCCAAATTTAATGATTCAACTTGGAGAGTAACTTTTTACTCATAATTAACATTAATTTTACACATTGAAATTTCCGTTGTGCAATAATATGCCAAATTAGAGCGATTTCATAAGGTTAAAGTCAAGGTTTCTTTGCCTCAAATAAATGCACACCAGGGCCTATAATTAATTGAATGTTCAATAATGATCATTCCAACCTAAATATAAAACAATTTTATGCAACATATCGTAGTCATTTCCATAAAGGAAATTCTATACATTGAAATCCAAGTCTGCCAAAATAACAATTGATCATATCTTCCAATGATCATAGTCAAAACAAATATGCACTCCTAGGCGAGACCAATTACACTGTAGGTAATGAAACTTGAAATGGAACATGAATGAACAATTCCTAACCTTAGGATATAACCTTGCATCATGTTTGACAAATATCCTACATAACTATGTTTCCCACTTATACACAACTTTCACATAAGGTAAGTTGAACCAAAACTTAGAATGATGTATGAAATATGAAGTATAAATATTTAAGCTGAAAGTAAAGATATAACAATTTAAAGGTGTGTAAAATCATTAAATAAACAATATACAATTTTAATCAATCAGATTGGCCAATAAATGAAGCCTGAGCATGCATTTTAGTGGAGCAAGGCAATTTTGGCCTATTTCACAAAAATGCACACCCAATCTTCATTTCAAGGCCAATATTTTTTCCTATGAGAATATTTTCTCTTGAATTTACGAGGCAGAGTCTCAATGTTTACCAAGTACATTTTACTACTGCATGGAAAGGGTAAATTTTCAAGCTAGAGAGGACTATAGGGCCATTTATTGTAAACAACAGATAAGCCCTTACATAGGTGGAAGTGATGAAGAAGGAGTTTGGTTTTGGGAAAGGAAAAAAGTGGCAGTATGATCCTCACCATATAATTTCTAATAAAATGGTGGAAATTAGTTTTTCACCTTATATTCATGAAAGTAGACTAGAAATTGAGAAAATGGAAAATCTAGAAACATGGCCATGTGGAAGGGTGTAGGAAAGAATGGATATTGAAACCCATATGGTAAAAGAGAAAATTTTGAAGAGGAATGCTATTGAATAGATAAATTTCAAGGTGGGGGATTCCCAGTCACAAAAAAGGACTAAAATTCAAACAGAGGATGAAAAAGACATACAAATCAAATTAACAGAAGGACCTTCAAATGAACCTAGTTTTCAAATGAAGTTGGGAAATTCAAGACACACTACTTCTTATTTTATCTCCACTAGTTTGGCATCATTCACAACAGAAGAGACTACTTCTTCATTTTAAATTTTGTAGTAGAATTATTAACAAATTAAATAAAGGAGTTATAAAATGAGAATTAGTATGTCAACATAGTTAACATCTCAAGCAAACTCAAGCTACCAAAAAAAACTGCTCTCTGCTATGGACTTAGAGGGAAATCAGTTAAATATTTCTCTTACACATCCTCATACTCAGTCGATTCCTTCAAGACAAAATTTCAACACATTGGATTTATCTATTAATGTGGATAATATTCCCCTACTTGACAAGATAAATTTGTTGAATTGAGGCTTCTGTGATCCATGTCAAGATTAAGAGAATTCTTCGGCTTAAATCACATGATAGTATATTTGTCGACACGTTTCGAACCAACTAGTGTGGTTCATCGTCAGGACAAGTTAAATTTGCATAAACAAGTAGAAGTATGGGAAATGATCTATAGTGACATGAGAAGAATTTCTTTGACAGTGAGCAAAGTAGAAAATCTTTTGAAGAAAGTTTCCAATCAACTGAAACATGAAAGAAAAATTCTAGAGAATTTCATATCCAAAATGAAGAGTACAAAAATTAATCATTAAAATGGGAGTAGATCCAAATGACAAGGAAGCCATCAAGTCCCTATTGTAGAACAAAAAATCCAAGTTGTAATCATTAGGGAAGGAGTTAAAATTTCTTGGGAATGAGCACGCTTAAAACAACTAAGTTGGCTTAAGTTGAAAAACAAAAAGAGTTATTAATTGCAGAATTAGTTGATAGAAATAAAGAGAATGCTATTTTTCAGGAGCAAGTGCAGAGCCTACAACAGTCAATAAAAAATCATGTTTGCACCATTGTGGTTCCAAGTGAATCAAATGACCCCTTAGAGAAATTGACAAAGGTCATGGCAGAGATCATAATTCATAAATTGAACTAAAGAAAACCCAAGATAATTTGGTCGTGGTAAAGGAGCATTTGAATCTAAAGGAGAGGTAACTCAACATAGCAAATGAAAATAACAATCAACTTACTGTAAGTATAAGGCAACTCAAGATGAAATCAAAGAGTTGAAAACCAAGTTGAAAGGTAATATTTATTTCATTTAGGCAAGATAAATTGTTTGGGATGACATTATTGAAAAAATTCATTCAATATGGGAATATATTCATATAATTGCACAACAAAATATTATGATAAGAGTATAAAAATGAGCATTGATCTATGCAAGAAACAAGTACAAAAATAAGCACTCAAGGCCAAGAAGATAATTAAGTATTTGAATGAAAAGTATTCAACAACATTAAGGATGGGAGTCACAATGTTTTGGACGAGGCACACTAGTGACGACATACTTTAACATGTGAAGGCTTAGAAACTTAAGTGAAGGCCATGATCACATGATAGGAGTTGCACCAAATTATTCATTTTTTTCATGGTAATCTTCATTGAAGTGAAAGAAAGTGGCTAGGTTAATTTCTGAATCAAATTTTTGTTGCAGAAGAGAGCATGCGAATTGTTAAATTAAACCATGGAATTCCAAGGAAGTGAAAACTAATGAGGCTAATACTAAGGTTATAAGATGAAATAGGTTGAGACTGGCTAGGGCGAGATAGGTAGCACATGTGAACCATCATATTGATTTGATCCGAAGAAAGATTATAAACTAGATTTATGTAGATTTAGAGTAACTTGAATAAAAAAGTTATAATGACAGAGTCAAGGTCACAAGAAACCATGATGAAGGAGAAGGAAGTGTGAAACACTATAAAAAACCACCCAAGGGATGATTAAGGAACCAAAGAATTGGTGAAAGGAAGTCTTCGAGTATTAGAGGATTAAAGGAGATGAGGGTAGTTTAAGTTGGAACTAGGAGAAGGAGTGCAAGGTTGGTGCCAAATCAAAGGAGTATGAGGGAGATAAAGGATAATTGAAAGAGATGGAGGAAATTGTGTGAGAGGGGGCCTCAGGGAGTGGCCATGGTAAGGGGATGTGGTTATGGAAGAAGAGACTACATCAAAAGAGCTAGAAGCAACAAATAAAGAAGAGGATATTCCATCCATGGGAGGTGGTTAAGTTGCGATGGGTGGCCAAGACTAGGGAGGGCCCCCTCTGATTACCTAGATAGTTATGTATTTCATGCTACAATGTCACTAGTAAATTTATCCCAACACCCCTTGAACGAGGGATTTACGAGTCCATATGGCAGAGAGATTTTAGGGCAATTCCCACTCTAAGAGATGTATCAGTAAGATGAGATCCTTCCCCCTTTATTAATGGAAAGATAGGGGGATATTACCCCTAACTGTTACTTTAAATTGGGCAGAATCCCCATTCTGGCATGTAGAAGGAGTTGGAATAACTTTGAGGAAATGAGATGGCTAGTTGAAAAAGTTTTAACCATGCCACCCCAGTAACCCTCAGATTATCTTAAAGAAGGCTGGAAAACCAAATCCTTGCCACTACCTTCCAAAGGAAGCAATGAGTACAACATTGAAAAGAGATTTATGGCGAGAGATAGGCATGGGACTCATACCTGGAGCAAAAATAATGGTCAAGTTTACCTTTATAAGAGCACAATTTTGGGGAGGGGAGATGTGTCTAACCCCTCCTCATTTTCTCAAAGAGATCTAAGGCAACCACATTCCCTATTTACCCTTGTGCCTGCTGGACCAGGAGAAATAATACAACCTCATTAAGGACAAATGTTCCAGATCCATGGGGATAGAATACGGATTGAGTGGCTTGATGACAGGCTACATTTTTGTGTTTTGGTGTAACAATTCCCTAATGGACCTCAATTCTTGGGTATGGAAATGGCCTCTTTGGGCTTTCTTATTTGTGAAATAAGAAACTATTATGACAAATATCTAAAGGAGATACGTTGATCCCTATGACAGATATATCATGATAGACCTATGATAGAGATATCATGACAAAACTATGACTGTTCCATTTCATTTTTATTGCTAATGTTCTCTCTACATAATTTCTTATGATGATATGGGGGTTTATGCGAAGTGAAAATATTGATTTTAAAAAAATGAAATTATCTATAATAGAGACTTCTAGCCCTAAGAAAATTAACATTGTTAGTACTCTACTGGTTAATCATTAATGATGAATATTCTTTAGTAAATGTTAAAAAGTGCAATAAATTATATGGTTTTCAAATCCAATCCATAAAATTAAACATCTATGTGGGGAGAGAGGCAAAATTATAGGTCACCTATGGATCGTAATGAACCTATTTTCTATGTTGAAAATATGTATAGGTTTGTAATTTTAGTTTTTTGTTTCTATTTGGATTTTAAAGTGAATATTGAGTTGATTGGTCTTGTGAAATAATAAAAAAGGCTTTGTCACTCCAATCCTCTTGTTGTTTTCTTTTTCCTATGTGGAGGTATTCTTAATTCTGGCAATACTTAGAGTCTTGGATTTTGGAACCTAGATAAAATCATGCCATGGCTAGCTATCCTCCTCCTAGAGGGTGTTATAGTGACAAGATGCATGAGATAAGGGAGGAGATGAGACACCTAACCAGTCAATTGGAAGGCCCGCACAAGGCTATGGTCTACGTTAGTACCTAAAAGGAATCCCAAATGAAAAAGAATGAAGACATGGAATTAGGGTAAAGAATTCAAGGACCCTAGTTATTTAATGCAAGAAATGGTGGGAAAAAATCCACCCATATATTACCCTAGGAGGATTCCATTTATCCTATCATGTTCTAACGATCTTCCAACTAATTTTACAATTATAATGTACAACTTTTTTCATTGGCTAAATATGGAAAACAAGGGTGTTACCTATACTCTATATTGTAAAATTAAAAATATGTTTAAAAAATATGACAACATCACCAATGTGTTACAATTTACAAATTAGAAGTATGTTCCTATTTATGCATTACCTAAGAGACCTTTGAAATGTGTGGAGAACATGCCTTCTCACATATCATGAAGTAATCCTCAATAAATTTGGGGTGGATAGTAACTCATATTCACTAAATTTCTGTCGTGCATGACTATTCCACATTGCATTTATTTTATAGGGTAAAAGTTAGGGATTGCGTGCCTCAAATGAATGCACCCTAGGACCAATAATCACTAATTGAATAGTATAAATTTTAATCAATCAGATTGGCCAAGACATGAAGCTCGGGTGTGCATTTTAGTGAAGTAAGAAAATTTTGGTCTACTCACAAAAATCCACACCCAACCTTCATTTCAAGAAAAAAATGAATTATTAAACTTGGAGACAATTTTTTTACTCATAACATTAATACAATTAAAAGTTTTTAATTGTTCACATATATATTTCTATTGTTCAAGAATACTCCAAATTGCATGGATTTCATAGGGTAAAAGGCGGGATTTATGTGCCTCAAATAAATACATACTAGGACCTGTAATTAACTGCAGTGATATAACGATAATTCCATCCTATGGATATCCAAAATTGTACCTCAATATTATGGTGTAACAGTTCCCTAATGGGCCTCAATCTTGTGGCGTAGCATTGCCCTAATGGGCCTCAGTCTTGTGGTGTAACAACACCCTAATGGGCCTCAGTTATTGGGTATGACAACAACCTCCTTGGGCCTTCTTATTTGTGAAAACACCATAGTGCCCTAATGGGCCTCAGTCTTGTGGTGTAACAATGCCCTAATGGGCCTCAATCCCATGTTGTAACAACACCCTAATGGGCCTCAGTTTTGTGGTGAAACAATGCCCTAATGGATTGTTGGCTTAGGGGGTCCTAACCCAGGTTTAGAGTTAAATGTGCCAAATAAAATCCTACACTATGGCCCTTTTGGCATCAACTTGTGTAGCGCAGGCTGAAGTCTCACCTGAAGTAGTATGGGGGTATACTGGAACCAAGTTTCTGCATCCAGATCTCAATGTGATGTCCTTAAATACCCTAGATCTGCATTCGCGCAAATCTATAATCCCCTAGGGCTCAGTACTACAACTCCCTTAAAACAACCCCTAGACCTTTGCGAAGGTCTACAATTAGCTTTTGTGGACCTTTAACAGTTGATTGATCTACTTTCGCGCGGTAGAAAATAGCCCTAGATCTGAACTCACATGCATCTTACTTAAGTATTTAATAAACACAGCAGATTATATCATATTCTTCGTGAAAGTGCTTAACATGTAATGCGTACAGATATTAAGACTTATTCCATAAGGTTGCACATCATTAGATAAATGATTCTTCAATACATTAGTCATTCACAAAATATATTGCAATCATAAATGGACAGAAGTAAATAGATAAACACATGAATTCTTCAACAATATTCTTTATTGATCTTCAATATGGTGTTATTGACTCAAAACTACCCTGTGCACTCAGTTGCAGGGGTCCGTGCACTCAGCTGCGGACTGTTCCTAGGCCTTTGCACACTCAGTTGCAGAGCCTTTCTCTCCTATTCAACCCACTTCTCTATGTTAATACTAGTCTGACTTCATTCCTTATCCATCCTTACTTGTCTTAGACTCTCTAAGACACACCTATTTATAGCTTTTTACATACAATCCCATGGTCTGCGGACCATGGGTAGGTCTCAAAACCAACTCAACCTTTTCATAAACAAAGGGCTAAAACCCATTTTGACTCCTAACCACCTACGCACTCTGCATCCACAAATTGCGGAGACTTTACATCTTTTTACCAAATTTACATCAAAACTTGGGATTTTAACCCCAAAACTGACCCTGAGGGCCTCATCCCATAGGCCCCCAATGAAAAGATCATGACTCGCCCTCAAGTCACTTGGTTGGCACTACGATCTTGCCATGAATATATCCTAGCTTCACCTGCACTACGACAACCCCAGTGGCGCTCTGTGTAGCTGCTTGCTTGACTTCTTCCACTAGCTGCTCTGTAGCTAGTTCTTCTGTAGTTAGCTTCATCCTTTGTTGTGTCTGCTGTAAGCCCGTCAACTTCTCCTGAATGTTGGTTGTGACTTGGTAAGCTTCTTCTATTTAAGGTCCCAACCTTTCCTTAAGCACGCCCTCCTTTTTCTAGGCTGCTTCTACCTTCGCGAGGAGCTGCTTCCCCTCCTACAACTTGGCTAAGCACCGTACTGGAGCAATTGAGCATGTCGTCGCCCTATCCTCATCGTAATGCTTCTGTAGCTTGTGAACCTCTATATTCAATATCTGTAGGTTTCTATCTTCCTGCAGATTCGTCACCAATTCCATTGCTTGCTCAACTAAGGCTGAGCAGTTAATGACTACGACATCCAAAGTGGTCATCCCTTCTTTTATGGCAACTCCACGCTGTTCGTTGAACTCGGGTAGAGTCTTAGGCTATAATTTGAGCTGCAGCTCCATTATTTTCATGTTGAGTTCAAATTGAACTCTCCCAACCTCTACCTTCACCTCACACACTCAAGCAACTAACTTCCTGATCTTAGCTTTTGGCTATGTGTCTTCTGGAATGTGAAGCTCTGGCACTGTTCAGCATGCCTATGCAACTGTATACTTGAGCCTGGAATTCTATGCATGTAGTGTCTCCTTGTCTTTCAAAGCTTGCATTTTCTTGGCGAACATTTTCTCATTGTTCACCCTATATTCATTGATCAGATTGAGATGCGTTGCTCCCGAGCTCTCAATTCCTCCGTCATCCCTGCCTGCAATGCGTGAAGAATCTCATTGGGGAGCACTGTGATGTTCAGCTTGATGTTCTTAAGAGTGCCTAGGATGATGTGGTCATCAGCCAATTCTGCACGTAGGGACCCTTAAGGTAATGTAAGATTTCGAAGATCTAAGGTCCTTACCAATTCTGCAGCTTGACTCGTCCCCATTTCCAGGCTCACTTGTGTTGTGCTTGCTTGACCCGCACCCACCTGTATCCTGTTAGCTTGGATCTGCAGCTCACGCAAATACTTTTGGATGCTCCCCAATGTCTGCATATATTGCTGCTCGAACTGTTGCAACACCTCAACTATAGTGTCCCTTATTTTGTCTGTGATCTCATTGAGATCGCCCTCTGTTAATATCATGGGATAACCCTGAGACTTGTATGGATTTTTTATTTTATTTATTTATTTATTTGTTTATTTGTTTTTTTTTTGGGGACCTTCTCATTGCTCTTGTCTGTGCTTCTTTAGTTGGAACAGAGTGCTTGGCTCATCATCTCCTCCACCACCTTGTTCTGACTATCCTTCCTCCTTGGTCTCGGGAAACGGGATTTGTCGCTTCTCTCTGACTAGCACTACTCTTGCTCAGCTTGCTCCTTATTAGTGCACCTTTTCTATATCTGAGCCTTCTCAGTGGCTTCCTTCTTCCATTGCGCGACCAAGTTTTGTGCAGCTTGCATGACTACCTCCTTTCTTTTCTGTGCCACTAAGATTCCTGCACCCATACTAGTTCTGGAATTCAAGTTTGAGGGGGCACCCCACTCTGCTGGCCAGCATTTGATGACCTCTTGTATTTCTGTATCTGTTACTAAATACGGCAAATCATGATATTTCTATTGTGTATCCTTCCGTGCCTGAATGTAAACTCAATGGAAGTCAGCCTTGAACACGGCATAAGATAACAATTCCATGTACAAGGTTGGGGAAAACCTTGGGTGCTGGTTAATGGCCATGTGGATGCTTGCTTCCATCAGAACCTGGAATATTTTTGTTTTGGTGACCCGCTCGGGGTCCTTGGTAGCCCATAGGGAGGTGAACTACGTGGCCTCTAGTAATCCTTTTTCCAGTGGAGGAAACTGGCTGTCCTTTGGAAACTGCCATGCGACCAACATAACAGAGAGGAGCAACCAAGCATAATGGAATGGCTTGGTCTCATCCTGGGCCTTGCAGCAATTCGCGAGGAACTGACTACACAGATACCTTGACCAGTTGAACTGCACACCCTTCGCGCATTGTATAGCTAGGGAGATCATAGGTGCTGGAACTTCGTCCATGTGACACTTCCTCATTACCTTCCCTGCCAAGATTTGTGTGGCCAACTGAATTGCAGGATCTTTTATGGACAAGATGGAATACCCTCACACTTTCTTCACCATTTTAAACTCCTCTTTCATGTTCTCAGCCAACTCATTCTCTCCCGTATTTCTGCCAAAATCCTTGGCCAGATTCAACCCTTAATAAGAGAAGTGTGTAATCCTATGTACCAGCATATATGTAATGGGTATAGGCCCTCCTAGCCATAAACACTAGTCATGGACCAAAGTAAGCAACTTTTGTATGTAGGTTATGTTAATCGGGGTGCGGTGGTAATGCGACACCCAAATTAAGTTGAGTAGCCCAGATTGTTCCACACCATGGTCCCATTCCTTTGTTTCCAATGCTATCATACCTATGCCCTGATAGTACACTCGTTTCATGTAGTTATCTATTGCCAAGTGTGGGAACTTAGCATGATCTGCTAAGTCCTAGTCTTCCATCTTCAGCATGGGGATTCACGCAAGCTGGGACCTTCGAAGGGAACCTGCTCAGGCAGTAGGGGTGTAGAGATAGAGAATTTGTCTAATTCTGGGTCCTTGGTGATCTTCTCCTTTCCTTTTCACGGAGGGATATAGGCAGGAAACTCTGTAATGGGATCCATTCCCTCAACATCTATGTCCTCCATGCCCTGTCCTTCCTCCACCTCCAAATCAACAACCTTTTCAGGCTGCTTGTCTTTTTGCTTTTGAGTTGCAGAGTGCTTTCTGGGTGATTCACGCACAAGCACTAACTTCTTTTGTTTATCCTTATTTAGTTTATGGGTTTCCCTAACAGGGTTGGCTTCGGTCACGACGACCTTGGCACCGTAGGCATAAGAGTCATAGCTTCCATACTCACTACCTCTAGAATGACTCCTTCAGATACGACATCTCCCCCAGTACTCACAGTCTCAGAAGGGCTTTGTCCTAACTTGGTGTCAAGTATGAATTTATGATTCACTTCTAATAACTTAGCGAATGCAGGGCTCACGACCAAATCCTCAAAATACTTGTGGTTGATGGACAATAGACAACACAACTCAATAAAAACTCTAAGGGTATAAAGTGTTCTCTGTTGGACCGGCACGTGTAATTTATAGGGGTTTTTGAATTCAAATCTGACCGTTCCCCCCAAATTTCGACCATTAATGTTGTTTTGGCGGCAGATCTTCCAAGATTTTGGCCTTAAATGCCGCCAGTCTGCTCCCCTTAACTGTTTTCTAGCTGTAAACTCATGAGAAATGACTCTAATGGTCACTTTCCTTTTGTGCTACATGGCACCTACCTTCATAGCGTAGCTCCCTACGCGCAACTCCATATACTGCAGCATCACCCTTTTCTGCGCAACCCTTCTGCTGCATAGTCCTTTGATCTTGACAGTGTAGTTTATAGTCCTACGCTCCCTTGCAACTGCCTAGAGCACTAAGACTATCCTACCACCATATATTCATTGTGCTAGATCCCCTGTATATGGCTTCAATCGGCTTCCATTCACTCTCCCGGGAATGGATCTCCATTCAGCTTCGCTAGCTAAATTGTGCCTCCATCTTTAATTTCTTTATTACATATGGCCCTAGCCAATGTATATGAAATTTCCATGGAAACTATGTGAACTTACTATCATATAACAAAACTAAGTCATTTACCTTGAACATGTGAAGCTTGATGTGACGATTGTCCCATGCTTTTTCATGTTCCTTTTGTACTTGCTGATGGAATCTAGCCAAGAATCGATCCTCTTCATGCTCCATCAACTGCGCAAGTCGTACCTCCAAGGCTTCACGATCTTCCATACCTGTGAGAACTGCGATGTGCAGACTAGGCATGATATACTCCATTGGAATTATAGCTTCCACACCATATACCAATCTAAAAGGTGTTTGTCCTGTCAGCTTTTTACAAGTAGTTCTGTAAGCCCATAGCACTACAGACACGCACACATCCCAGCCATTTTGATACGCGTTACAAATTTTCATTAGCACATTCTCCAAAATATTATTAAAGGCCTCCACTATTCCATTAACCCAAGGATGATACGGTGTGCAATTCTGATTATAGACCTGGAACTCCGTCAATGTGGTGATTGTCTCGTTCTGAAAGTGCGTACCCTGATCGCTCATCAACACTTTTGGGCAGCCAAATCTGGTTAAGACATATTCAAACAAAAACTTCATTGTTGTAGCCCCTGTGCAGTTCCTAACTGGATGTGCCTCTATGCAATGGGTTAGATATTCTGTCGCGGTGATGATATAGCACACACCTGTCTTCTTGCCTAGGGGCTGAATTGGCCCAACAAAATCAATCGTCCCATTTTCAAATGGCTGCAACTATATTTGAGGATTCAGTGGAAAATCTTCCCTCTGCGATGGTCTACCCATTCTTTGACATGCATCACATGTCCTACAATATGCTTTGGAATCTTTATGCAACATGGGCCACTACATACCTATGCGCAAAATATTCTGCACAATCACCTTTCCCGCATAATGTCCTCCCACAACCCCTTCATGAGCTTCATCGAGAATGCTAGTCCTTTCAAAATCTGGCACATATCTTCGCAATATCTTGTCCACACCCATCTTATACAAATGTCTCGTAATTACTGAAAACTCTGCCACACGTACTACTAGTTCCTTCTTTTTCTCACTTGTGCACTCTTCTGGAGTCATCCCCATAGTCAAGAAATGAATGATATCTACAAAATGATTGTCCCCTACGCGTACTGTGAAGAGCTATGCATCAGGCAAACCTTCCTCCAAATTAGTAGGTTCCTCTCCTATTTCGATCTGCGACAGATGGTTAGGTCCTGTATTCAACCTATCGGGCTTCACAATGACCTCAATGTCATACTCCTAGAATAAAAACAACCATCTACATATCTCCCCCCCCCCAACACAGGCTTATTGACTAGGTATTTCAAGGCAGAATGATCCATGTACATCTTGAAATTTCCACGGATCAGATAGTCCCTGAACTTTTGAAGTGCGTACACCATAGCCAATCCTTCACACTCCGTCGTTGAGTAATTCTTATCATCCTTTGATAATTTCCTTTTGGCGAAAGCTATAGGATGGTCCATCTCTCCTTCACCGGCATGCATTAGCACTGCACCCAATGTAATGCAAGAATCATCAACATGTACATGGAATTACTTCTTCTAATCAGGGAAGACTAAGATCGACGTGGTGACCATCTTCTATTTCAATACATCCAGATTGTGCTGACATTCTTCATCCCAATAGAATGTAGTGTCATTCTTCAACAATTTCTCCATGGGCGCGGTAATCTGAGCATAAGCCTTGATGAACTTCTTGTAATACCCTGTATGTCCCAGCGTTGCACACAACTGCTTAACACTCCTTTGGGCCTCCAAATTTACTATCACCATAATCTTGGCAAGGTCCACCATCAACCCTTCCTTGCACACCACATGAACCAGCAAGATCCCAAAGGGGACACAGAATAAACACTTCTCTAGATTCAGTGCGATCTGGTATCTGCGACATGTATCCAACATCAGGCGCAGACTTTCTACATGACGCTTTACTAAACCAAACACCGCCCAATCGTCAAAGTACACTTCCAAGAACTTATGGATGAGCTCTTTAAATGCTGCTATAACTACATCAGAGAATATCACCAACGCATTCTTGAGTCCGAATGGCATCACAACGTATTGAAAGCACCCCCACTCCACCTCGAAGGTTGTTTTTCTCCTATCTTCTAGTGTGATCTTGATCTGATGGTACCTATAAAATCCATCAGTGAATGAGTAGGCCTCCTACCCTCTAACATTTTCCAATACCTTGTCAGTAAACAATGTCAAAAATGGATCATGAACACATAGATCATTTATCTTCCTTAGATCTATGAAAATCGTTATTTCATCCTTCTGTTTCTTCTCTTGAACCACCATTCGGCTCACCTAATTAGATTCCTCCACTGGTTCTATGATTCCTTCTACTGACATCTTATCCAATTCTAATCAAACCTTTTCTTTATACTCAGGATTCAGGCGATACGACCTTTGCTTAACAGGCTTCACATCCAACTTCAAAGTAATTTTCCTAACACCCAAATATCCTATTATACCCTTCAAGTCTGAAAACTTAGTAGGGAACAGATCTTGATATTTGTGAAGAAACTCAACGACCTTGTCCATGGTAGCGTCATCCCAATAATCCCCAATTTTTGCAAACTTCATTTCTGCTTCAGTCCCAATGTTTACTTGCTTGGTTTTCAATGACGCAGTGATGTCCCAATTCTCTATTTGTGGACCTTTGACTTTGTGATGCCCCTCCGCCTCTGGAATATTAATATTTCTTGGATCATAATCCTCTCCTTCAGTTGTTACATTATGACATTGTTTTGTCTAAAATGTGATGCAAATTAGAGTTTCATTTACTATCAATCCGCGTAAGTAAACTTCAAGGATCCAATGTATATGGACTTAGAGACAAACTAGACTAAGCTAGGTGAAGAAATGCCAAAGCTCCATTACAAGAGGTTTTTCATTGGGATCTCCAACATCTATTTAGTCATTTAACAAAATGAAATCTAAAAATTAAAACACATTGTGATAAGTGTAAGAAATACTAAAACTCCCTTATAGGAGACTGCTCATTAATATTTCTAAGCATCTTAATCAACAAAACCTAATTCTGATTGATTGCATGAAATATTAAAGCTCTCTTACAAGAGACTATTCATTATATCCCAAGCATATAAATCAGAAACTTAAACTAATGAAATCAAACATTAAATAACAAATCAGATTCATTGAAGGAAACATTAATACTTTCTTACGAAAGGTCATTCGCTAATATTTCAAAAATATGAACCTAATAATTTAATCTAATGAAATTCAGAAACAAACATAAAATAAAAGCCTACCAAAATAAAAGTGTACTTGATAGGCAATGGGGATCCTTCCAAGGATTCACAAGCACATTCACAAGCACACCAAAAGAGAATTCAAATGTAGAGGATCAAAGAAGTTCTATTTTATTCATCGTCAATTGCAAATTGGAATTAAAACCATTACAATGATTCTCCAAATCTAACTTCTCATTACCAACCTATAAGATACTAAGATTCTAAATTACAAATGAAGGACTAAGTTCTAAAATTCTAAAATTAAGATTACAAAATGAAGATTACAAATGAAGGAGATAACATTCCTATTTATACAAAAGCTATGATAACAAACTCATAAATGTAAATCCACTATTCCCTCCTTTGATCCACATATTTCTCAACCAATGGTGACACATAACCCTATCCTCCCTGATCTCCTCCATGAGGTCCATGATCTTCTCCATGAGGTCCATGATCTCCTCAAATTCGAATTTGAACATAGAGTGCCACATAAATATGCCTTGGAAACTTCCTTTGTACCTGCACATGTCAACAAACTCATTATAATTGTTAGGCATAAGTATATGGATATTATTTTCTAAAGTTTAACCACAAATTCACTTAAAAATACTAAGACTTAATAATGTTTTGGAAAACACAAGGATAACCCATATAATGATGAAGGTGAAGCTAATGTGATGACATGGTGGTGGAATAGAGATGAGAAAATGTGTGAATGGAGAGAAAGTGGACGTTGAATGGAGTGAAAGTGGATTTATTTTAAGGATAATTCTTAGGCCCAATAGGCATTCTAGTGCATGGCACAACTGGGTGCTCCAATCTGGTTGGACCCATTCCAGAGGTTCTTGCAGTATTTTGATGATCACTACCTTAATCTCCTGTAGATCTTCATCAATGCTCTTGAACCCATATTCAAAGCTGAAGGTCAATCCAAATCCTTCCCTCAAGATATCCCACTTTGTTGTTCCATGGCGGAGCTCTGTCTCTAAATACTAGTTCATGGGGATCGTGTCTAAAGTATGGCAAAACAAGTGTACCCACTACGGTTGCAGTTTCGTTCCATAAGATTTAGTCCACTTCGCAAGGTGATCACGTAGATCATCCTTTCCATCATATTTCTCGGTCAATCTAAGGTTAGTTTGACCAAACCACAATCTCATCATTCTTCTATAATCCTGCCATCCATCAAAGCTATCCTTGTGCGTACCCCACCATCGTGCGGGTGTAGCACACAGTTCCAAGTCTAATGATTGGAAGTGGTGTTTCTCAGGGACTTCATGGTCAAACGCATCCAAAAATTTATCCATGCTAGTGAAACCATCATAATAAGGTAAATTTCTTACCTCCGATGACACGCAACACAACGATTTAGTCATCATGTTTTAGTGTAATGTAGATACTTCATGCAGCCAGTTCTGCCAGTGTTCCAACTCTTCATATGAATCCGAGGTACAAGAACTTTCCTGGTCCCACGCAATTGTCCATATAATATTGGATTGATCCAATCTTGATCTCGCGTTGTTATTCTGTAGATCTGGTCTAAATCATCCTCACTTTCTTCATAGTGGCAGATCGGTTCAGTGTAGCGCGGTCCTTCT
This sequence comes from Pinus taeda, assembly GCA_000404065.3. NCBI lineage: Eukaryota > Viridiplantae > Streptophyta > Pinopsida > Pinales > Pinaceae > Pinus > Pinus taeda. The sequence goes on from APFE031703048.1 coordinate 31,153, forward strand.
ATAAGGTCCAGCGGTATTACAACTCGAAGTGATTTCCTTTCAAATGACATTGTCCTCTTCTTCAAGTTGATGACCCCATTCATATCCATGGCTCAATCAATTCTGAGGAGCGCGGGATATGGATTAGTGTCATCAATGATCTCTATCACTTCAAAATCAGCCAACGCGCTCACACCTTCGATATGCACTGTTACTCCATGTAGTCGTCCCATATGGATGATCTTCTATTGATTTTCCATTTTGAGTTGAATAGGAGACCATTGCAGCGCAGGTCTCCGCATTCTCTCACATGTCTATTTAGGCAAAATGTTCACATCAAATTCTAGATCCAGAATGACCTGGTCCATCCCATATTCTCCTATCTGCGCAATGAGCCTCATCTCCTGCCCTGTTGTTGCCTTATGTTTGCCAATTTTTCTTACTATGCAATGTCCATCAGGGGTGTATTCTTTTCCAGCGCATTTGTTTATCAAATCCTATAGCCCCTTCATAGCCTTTCTATCACACAACAGTTTCATGCAAGTCTCCACGAACGTAGTAAGGACAGAAGGATCGACCTCTGTAAGTGCACTGGTCTCTTGGACTTTGTTCTGACGCCCTCAGGTGGAGGCCTCATCAAAGTTTTTCTTTGCTTCCATGAATATTTCCTTTACATTCTCCTGGTCAAAACCAACCTCCTTTTTTGAGGCCTTGCTGTTGGCATTATGGCACAGGTTTGGAGCTATGACACAGGTGTTGTCCTTGATGGCAACTCTCTTTGGTAACAGATCTTAGTTCAGGCTTTCAAAATGAAAGAAATGTCATATACGCAGGTTCATCTAGACGAAGTCGCATACACACGTGGGTCAAACGTTACAAAAGCGTGTATATGTTTGGGAACTTACTTTTGGACCATGGTAGTTAGTCCTTGGGATTTGAACCTATGTTTTGGACCATGGCGTCTCGTCAGATGTGTTGATCCCTAGTTTTGGGTTCATAGTATTGAAAGGTTATGGTTTTGGACCGTGGTATTGTGGAAGGCCTAAGGCTATAAAAGAGGAAGGAGATCTTATGAAAAAAGATCAGCTGAATTATTATTGAATATCTGATAAAGTGCTAGAGCTGGTATATTGGTAATTGAGTTATGATACAGATCTGGATCTGAATGAAGGAGGAACCTTAGCGCAAAAAGAAGGATAAGTTCTATTGATGGGTCATAATCTTTAAGCTTGAATGATAGTATCTCTGTATGATCTTGATCTGTTAGATGTGGCGCTTGCTTGATCTACAAGTCTGATAATTTGGGTTAATTAATGATTGAATATCTGAAAGAGTGAATTATCCTTTATAGATCTGTATGCAAGTTCAGTGAAGCGAAGGCGCGTATACATGCCATTTCTGTGAAGTAAAGAAGCGTATATGCAGGTTGTTCCATACGTAGAAGCGTATGCACGCTAGTTTCAGGCTGTTGAAATAGCGTATATACTCTAAGTTGTGATCTAGCTGCTTCTGTATATTGCTGTTGTGTTCTGGGTTCTGTTTTCTGGTGTGTGGTTTCTGGTACTGTGTTTTGGGTACAGCTGTCAAAGAAGTATCTACTTTTTTCAGATATAATTGGTGAAAGGAGATTGGTTGATGGAGAAATTCTTGATGATTGATTGATGTTCATGGATCCAGTCTGAAAATTTATGAAACGTGGTCCTTGGAAGAAAGAGAAGGTTGTAGCCTTCTGTAGACCAGCACCTATGTACTAGTAGCTTGGCTAGTACAAGAGCTAAAGGGGGTTGTAGCTCCCTTCCAGGAGAAGCTGGAGAATGAGAGAGGGTTGTAGCTCTCTGCAGGTTGCAGCTTGCGTACTGGTAAAGGACTGCACCAGTACATTGTAAACAGAAGTTTCTAATTAAAGAAGGATAGAGACGAATTGCAGCAGGTGGTTTTCACC
>APFE031703048.1:80509-116863 GCA_000404065.3 Pinus taeda
ATTCCTTCAACCTATTTGCAAAAACATTGCTAGCATCTGATCTACAAATTTCGCCTGAAACCATTGGTGAGCCTTGGTATTGCACTAAGAATGTTGCAACTCCCAAGGGCTCCTCACCTCAAATTATGAACCCGGGGTTCGTACAAACTTAGAGGTGACAGTGCTATATGAACAATAGGTTAGATTATACTCATGCCATCCTCAGTCATGACACTAGATAAGAGTGCTCAGAGACCATTCCTCCTACTTAACTATAATGAAATATTGTTGATGAAAGTAAAATTGAAAACTAATTGTTTGGTCAATTTAGTGTCCTAAATTGCTCTACATAAATTATCAATCAGGGTATTGTAAACTGATGAAGTGTAGCGCACTATATGTGCTAGATGAACCTTCTTACCTCATTGTTTTTGAGTTTTATGTTGTTATGGGGGTTTGATCTTTTAATTCCTAATGTTCTGCAGTGTACTTAACAAAATCTTAAATCTACTGTTGCTAAGAATCTAGAGAAATGAAATGAGAGTTAAAAGTGCTTTAGGCCAGATTTGGAAGTAAAGGCTTAACCAAGAAAATGAAAATAGAGTTTCTCTTCTTTCTATTATGATTGTTTCCAAAACATGAACTAACAGAACTTAAGACTACTATCCAATCAATTACAAAACCAAAGCTTAAATGAGATATTAAAACTGAAAATGAGATTGCAACTATCTATGATGAACCAAAAATGAAATACTGAAAATAAGATTACAACTATTGTCTAATTTATTGCAGAATCAAAACTTAATGAACAACTGAAAATGGAATTGCAACTAAATGAAAAACTATGATTGAAAATGAAATTGCAACTAATCTATCATAAAAAATAAATGAAGTGTTTTGTCACTCTGCTACACAATGTTGGGAGAACAACCTCCTTGTGATAGCATTTTAAGGGATTCAATACTTCATTGTTCTAAAACTGAAAATGAAATTGAAACAAAATTAAGTGAAAGACTAAGACTGAAAGTGAAATTGCAACTAATCTACTATAATAGCTAAATGAAGTGCTTTGTCACTCTGCTACACAATTTTGGGAGAAGAACCTCCTTGTGATAGCATTTTGAGGGACTCCATACTTCATTGTTCTAAGAAAAATTAAACATAAAAATGCAGAGAAAGACTCATTCATAAATGAAATATTTCACCACTTAGTTTTAATATGAACCATCAACTGAAAGGGCTTTCGAAAACATTCACTTATAACATGAGTTACTAAAATCACAACAAAATGGCATTGATCAGTTAAATTCAAAATCTAAAGACTAATGAACAACATATGAAAGAAACTAGACTAATGATCAGCAAATCTTAATTACTCTATGCTACTAACATCAACTTCAAGCTACTGATAAGAAACTAGAAAGTAGTGAAACAAAAGAGCTATTTTATGCTAATAAGAAGATGACACAAGCTGCATTATGAACAAAGTTAGAAAATGGTTATAAACAACATGGAAAAAACACAGTGAATTTACAGTTAACTATGAAAGACAAAATAGAAATAAAATGTAATCTTGACCAATGCAGGGGCCCTCTGCAAAGGTCTCGGATTATAAGCACTTAATCAACACTCCAACAATGCTTCAGGTATCCATGAAACAAAGTCTTTGTATTAAAAACAGAGAATGAGTTCTTCAAACTACAGAGCAGAAATCTGAACTTTAACACATAAGCAAAAACCGAACTTGTTTTGCGTTCTTCACATAGGTATTTATAAAGAATTATACAATTGTTTTAAAGAGAGAAATGAGCTATAGCAAAACATGTAGGTAGACAAGTATACAGAATTCTTTTCCTTGGTTGCTTGGAAACATAAATCTTATGGTAATGGCTATTGGATTTTGTTTTCGTAGGTGGCAGATGAGGTCTGTGGCCTCAGGAAACTGCTTCGGATCCCATCACTGAGAAACGTGTGCAAAGAAGAGTCATGTTTGCTATAGGTTTCTATGTTTGACTTCCCTTTGGCCGAAGTCTTCCTCATCGATCTAGGCCAGATGAATAGGATACGATCCATGCCCTGATATTTTCCAAGCTACCCATGTAGTCCTTTTCCTCTCTTGACACCCGAAACCTACAAAAGCCTGGAAGTAGCTACAGAATAGTCGATTAGCTGCAGAATGTGGCTGCGTTCCGTAGCTAAAAGACAAAAACTTATTCCAATAGCAAACATAACAGTATAACATGTAAACCATTGAAATATAATGGTTTTTGATGATAAGAATACATTTTTCATGGAAAAACAGAGAAGGAAGGATGAGAAAAGTAGCTAAGGGAAAGGTAGTTTTGGAACTCAACATACCCCCACTGCAAGACTATTGCATGCCCCCATGCAATCAAAATTGTGAACTCCCTCATCCTATTGCATTTGTTCTGAGACTTCAGCCAAAAAATCCAACCTCTTCTTTCTTTTCTTTGCACCAACTACCATCCTAGGTTTCCTCATGAGAAATCTGAACTTGAGGTTAATAAGTGCCCTGTTTAGCTTCTTATTCTTCCTTTTTAGTTTTTTGTTCTTCTTGTGCCATAAACCAAGTGAAGCATAGTGTTATCATGGATAATATTATCCAACTTATTATGTTCTTTTAAAGCTTCATTTTCTCTTTGGATGTGCCTATTTAGAACTTCTAGCTCATAGATCTCCTATTTAAGTGAGTTGGTTAAAGTCTCTTGTGATGTGGCAGGCTGCTCAGGATTAGATGAAGTCCCTGGTCCACTGATGTACTCTTTGTCTCCAATTACTCTATGTAGTCATAAATCTACTATTGGATTGGATCAATGCCTGGAGAAGCTCTTCTTGGGTTGCTTTCAAAGTTTTGTGGAGGAGAGCTTTGTGGGCTTTGCTCATATAGAATATTGTCATGGCACTGAGTTGGAGTTTCTTCCTCCAAATCTATGAACTGGATCTCTTTTGATTTTTCTTTCTTCACTTTGCCCCTGAGTCTAGAACTTCTCCTCAAACTTTGGGAGTTTATGATTTCTTCCTCTATAACATGTTTCCTTTTTCCCTTCTCCTTCTCTTTGTTGAGTTGATCTCTGATTTTGATTAATCTCTCTAAAATCAGTTGTTCATCCTCCTTAGATGATGAAGGTTTAGGAATATTCTTGTGGATTTCCTCAACCTTTCCTTTCATTTTTCTTCTCTGCTTTGTTTTCTTTCTGATCTTTGTTAATGTTTCAGAGATGGGCTCTTCTTCATTGTTTTTCTGTGCTGAAGTTTGGGGAGTGTTTTGAATGGTGAGACTGGTCTTCCTTCACCTACTTCTTTTTACAAGACTTCCCTTAGGTAATTTTGGAGCATATTGGAAGAAGTTTATGACCAAAAAGTCCTCCCATGTGTCCCCTACACTCTTTAAGTGATGTTCAACTAAAAGTTTTACTAGTCCATGATGATAAAGAGTGGTTTCTATTGCTTCAATTTTCTTCTGAACATTAGTGGCCATTCTTCTCAAACTATTCAACAAGAAAAATGAAAGATTGAGGGTTCCATCTTCAAAAAAATTCATTAACAGTCTTATGTGATATACATACATGGAACCAAACCTTCCCTCACATGTAATAAACTTTTGCAAAATTAATAACATGCTACTCCATTTGCTCTTAAGTGCAGAGGTTGGAATATCTTTCCTAAAAACTGAAGCGTCCATACCTGGATTTTTGAGAATGACCTTCCAAGTTTCATCATGAAATTCTTTGATCTTGAACCACCTCTCTCCTAGCCTTGGTAGCTTGGTTGCTTCAGCAATAAAAGACTCAGTCACTGCAAATTTTATGTCACCTATTTCCACGTCCATTCCATCAAACGATCTAGCAAGAGATTTGGTGATTTCTTTATGGTAACATTGAATTTTTCAATGAAACTCAACCAACTAGCCTTCTGCAACATTCCTTTCAGCCGAGGATAACCTTCCATGTACTTCACCCCTATGGGTTCAGTTCTGACGATGAGCCCCATCACCTATGTTCTTTGCTATTCTTCAAAATTCCCTTCATTGTTTGAGAAATGAAGTGACTATGTAAAAGAGGATTGTGTATACAGCAGTGGAACAACTAGTATATAGAAACAAAAATAACTATGGATATGAGGACGGAATGATAGAATATATGGAAGTAAAACAACTATGAGTATGGGATAAAATGACTGTACATACAGGGTATATGAAAACATAATAGCAATATGCATAAAATGTGTAGAAACAGAGTGTGCTCAAGGTATATGAAATGGAGTGGTTGTACACATAAACTATGTGAAAAACAAAGTGACTATTATACACAAAGAATACGAAAATAGAGTGACTGTGTGTACAAGGTAACAGAGTGTTTGTATGCACGAAAAGGACGTGGAAGTATAAGAGAAAAACTTGGTGTAATAAATGAACAATTAGGGTTTTGAGGAGTCGTATTCGAATAGGTTATGTCATGAATCTAACCGTTTAATAGGTGTGCTGGAGAAGTCCGGTTAAGTACGAGTCATTGAGTTTAAAACAGAGATTGCATCATTAGACCGTTAGGTATTAAAGATGGAAGGTGTGGCGAAATCATCATGGCAGTCAAATCTCATAATGATAAATCAAGGAGTCATGTGATTATACGAGTTATACAAACTTATGTTTTGTATTTCTTTTTGAAAAAAGTTTTTGTTTTTACCTTTTAGAGCCATACCTTCCACTTGCTAATCTTGTGTTGTTTTCTTCCATAGATGCTTAGATGTGATTGGTCTTCAAAAGTTGTTCTCTCCTCAATTACTTGCGTATGAAATTTTATTATGAACTGGCCTCTTTATGCTTGGACTGATGATCAAACTATTGGTGCAGAATCAGATTGGCTGCAGAACAGGATTAGCTACGCAACGGGAACAACTGTAGAATGTGGAAATAGTTGCAGAATGTAAAACAGAGAGTAAAATATGACTTTATGAATGAATGAAATGGAGATGGTTGTGTGAGTGAAAATATGACAAGATGATAAATGAAAAATGGAGATGGAAGAAATGATGGATAGGAAAAATTTATTGGTGGAATATGGTACTGGAGTGAAGTGAAACTCTGCAAAAGTAAAACGGAGTGAAAATGAGATAAAACAATGAATTTTGCAGAATGCAAAGTGAGTCACCATTTTTTTTCTCAGAAAAGGAAATGGAAACTATAGGGTGTCAGAAGCTTCTGATTTTCACCCTATATTTTCTATATAGGCATGCCAATCAGTGATTGGTTTTCAACCTTACACAATTTTTTTTTTTTTCTAGAGAGGAAAAACAAAGACTAAGTTGATGGAGAAGAAAGATTCTTCTTCACCAACTTCATTTCAGAATTGTTCTGAATGATCTTGATGAACTCTTCCTTTGAGATTGGTTTTTGATAAATTTTCAATCTATGACCATTTACAAGGAGAGGAGTTTGACTTTCATCTATTGTTATGATCCTTACTGCTCCATTAGTGAAAAAATTTTCAATCTCATATGACCCAAGCCAATGAGTTTGAAACTTCCCTTGAAAATATTTAAACTTTGAATCAAATAATAGTGCCCAATCTCCCTCTTGAAACTTCTTGTCCTTGATGTATTTGTCATGCCATTTAGCCCTCTGTTGCTGAACTAGACCACTCCTTTGAATAGCCGCTTATCTGATTTCATCAAGTTCATTCAATTGCTCTAGTCTATGCTTTTGAGCTTCTGATAAATCCATCCCCAACTGGACTGCCATCTTGAAAGTTTTTACTTGGAATTCTATAGGGAACAGGACTTGCTTCCCATAAACAAGTTCATAGGGTGTATGTCTCGTTGTATTCCTCCATGTAGTTCTATAGGCCCATAAGGCTTCAAGAAGCCTTTCTGCCCAATCTCTTCTATGTAAATGCACAGTCTTGGTGAGGATTCTTTCATCTATTGTTTTGATCCTTACCGCTCCATTACTGAAAACTTTTTGAATCTCATATGACCCAAGCCAATGAGTTTGAAACTTCCCTTGAAAATCTTTAAACTTTGAATCAAATAATAGTGCCCAATCTCCCTCTTGAAACTTCTTTTCCTTGATGTATTTGTCTTGGTGAGGATTCTTTCTCCCTGATCTATCATAATTTCTCTTGGAACACTAAAGCGAGTAAAAATATCCTCAAAAGGAAAACTGACTACAGATTTTTCGTTAGCAAAAAGTAATGCTTTGTCTTCTACCCATTTGGTGACATAATCAGTGCATACCAATATATACTTTTTCTGCTTGGATGGAGAATTAATAGGTCCAATAAAGTCTAAAGCCCATTTTTCAAAGGGTTCAATAAGTACCTGAGGTTGTAATGGCATTTCATTTGAGGGAGCAGGTTTCCCTACCCTTTGGCATCTGTTGCACCTTCTGACACATTCTTTAGCATCTTTGAAGATGTGTGCCCAATAATATCCTAAAGAAAGGATTTTATAGGTTGTCTTCTTGTTAGCAAAGTGTCCACCACACGGCTCATCATGACATGCTTTGAGAATATCAGGCATTTCATCTTCCCTGACACACCTTCTGATCATAAAATCTGGCCCTGTTTTATACAATTCGTTAGTGATCCATGAATATCTTGCACTATCTTGAATAATCTTTCTTTCCTCTCTAGGAAATAAATGTGAAGGTAACTTCCCTGTAACCAAGTAGTTAGAAACATTTGCAAACCAAGGAGTTTGAGTAGTTACTACAAAGAGATATTCATCAGGAAACTTATTTTCAACCGGAGAGCCTTCTTTAATATTTTGAATCCTGGACAAGAAATCAGCAACTGTGTTTTGTTTTCCAGGTCTATCTAGTAGAGTAATGTTGAATTCTTGCAAAAGTAAAAGGCCTCTTTTAACTCTGCCATTAGTAATAGGTTTATTCAACACATATCTAATTGTAGAGTGATCTGTATGAACAAAAGTTTCATAGCCTGTTATATAGTGTCTAAATTTTTACTTGTATAGTAAATGGCATCAGGAATCAAATATTTTTATCCCAATACAGCTCCCAGAGTTGTATCTGAAGCATCTGTAGAAATATGGAAAGGAAGTTTCCAATTTGGTCCTCTTAAGATAGGTGCTTTAGATATTTTTGCTTTCAAGGTTTCAAATGCTAGTTGGCAATTAGGATTCCACTTGAATTCACAATCTTTTGTAAGCAATTTGAAGAGTGGAGATGCTGTTTTAGTGAGTTTTTCTATAAATATTCTATAGTATGTTGTAAATCCAAGAAAATTTCTAACATCCCTTTGGCAATTTGGAATTGATAACATAGAGATGACTTCAACTTTAGATTTGTCAACTTTAATCCCATCTCCTGAAATGTGATGTCCTAAAATAATACCTTCTGTAAACATCATAAAGCATTTTTCATGGCTTAGTGAAAGGTTTGTTTCTTTACATCTTTTAAAGATGTTTTCCAAATTTTTCAAAGCTTCTTCAAATGTGTTACCATAGACTGTAAAATCATCCATATATACCTCTACATAATCATGTACTAGATCAGGAAAAATTCCTAGTACTGCTCTTTGGAATGTTGCTGGTGCATTACATAACCCAAAAGGAAGCACTCGGTAGGAAAAAGTTCCCCATAGACAAGTAAATGTGGTTTTATCCTGATCCTCAGGTGCTACCTAAATTTGATTATAACCACTAAAACCATCCAAGAATGAGAAATACCTTTTACCTACTAATGTATCTAACACTTGATCTATAATGGGCAAAGGAAAGTGATATTTCAAGGTTGCTTTATTCAATTCTCTATAATCAATGCACACCCTCCATTTACCATTCTTTTTGGGCACAATTACCAAAGGAGAACCCATTGGCTATCTGAAATTGGGCAAATGAAGTTTACATTGAGTAATTTTTGGACCTCTTCTTTCACAATTTCCCTAAGATTTGGATTCATTCTTCTTTGAGGTTGCCTGATTGGTCTACTATTTTCCTCAATATAGATATGATGGGTACAAGTCTTAGGATCAATACCTTTCATGTCAGTGTCTTCCCATGCAAATGCAGCAGAATGTCTTTGTAATATTTTGGTTAGCTCTTCCTGTTGTAGTTTCTCCAAGTTTTTGTTTATGTTCAATGTCCTACCTGGAAAAATTTCAATTGTAGAGCTACCAAACTCTTCTGTAGAATAGAGAGACATTTGCCTAGATGACAAGTATTCAAAATTATATTTTTCTTGGAATTGTGCATGATCATACTCTGAATATATTTCAAATTTTTCTAATGTGTTCAAAATTTGACTATCTTCACTAATTTCTGACATAGTAAAGAGAGGTTGAATATCATCTTCTTAATCGATCCATTCCTTGTCATCTATTTCTATGATTACTTTTGTTGGAGGATACAAAGTAAATTCCTTTGTTGAACTACCATCAGAAATATCCATGTCACCAGATCTACAATTAATAAAAGCATCAGCTGTGGCCAGCCAAGGTCTTCCTAATATGAGTGGGTGTCCTCCTAGATTATTCTTGGGAGTTAAAATCATGAAATCAACAGGATATTCCCAAGAATCTAAGGAGACTGAAATATCTTCTAGCACACCATCTCGTTTGATTATTGATCTATCTGCAAGTTGCAGTAAGGTAGGTGTGTAAATAAGATTAGGAAGTTTAAGCTGCTCCATATTTTGTCTACTCATAATTTTTATTGTTGCCCCTAAGTCAATCAATGTATTTGGAATTTCAATTCCATTTATATGTGTCTTGACAATTGGACTTCCTAGATCCACATATTTCTGCATGGAAATCTTTCCCATCATAATGTCTGCTATCTTTCCTACCAGGTGAATTCTTTTTGTTTCTCTTGGTTTTCTTCCTGGTCTTTTGATGCTCAACTCCTTTATTGTCTTAGCTAGAATTGGAATTTCTCTAATGGATTGTAACAAAGGAATTTTGATACAAACATTCTTCAATTCATCTAAAAAATCATAATTGGGCAACAAGATCTGTTTTTCTACCCCTCTATCAATTTGTAATCTCTCAGGAAAAGGAGGTGTAGAAGTAGATGTTGGTTGCTCAATTATATGAGTTGTGTTTATTGATTCTTTTTGTTTTTCTTTTTCAATGTTTTGGTTTTGGAGGGATGTTCCCTCAAAACTTTTATTGAATTTTAGAGAGTCTTCCTCAGAGTTACCTTGTTCTTGAATGACTATAGAAGGTTTTTCCTTTTCTAATATTCTACTAGATCTAAGCTGAACATCATTAAGATCTAGAGGGGTAATCATGTAAGTTGGAAATTGTTGTCCTTCTACCATGTAAACATTCTGAGGGTTTTTATTATTGGGGTTTGGTAATGGTTGGGAAGGTAACTGATTTGGTTTTTGTTGAAATGGAAGTACGAGTTGAGGATTTTGACTTTGTTGTGGAGGTTGTTGTGGAAATGGCAATGAAAGCTGAGGGTTTTGATTTGGAAGTTGTGGTTGCTGATTTTGTGGGGGAGGATAGCTATGATAAGGTGGAGGATGTTGATAATATTGAGCAAATCTCCCATAAGGATTTTGTACCCCTTGTGCCCATGGTTGAGATTGATACTGAGATTGAGGTTGTGGCCAAGGTTGCTGCCAAGAATTCCAATTTGGTGAGGGTTGAAAATACATTGGATTGTTAAATCCTTGATTTTTTGGCCCCTGCCAAGGTATTCTTGCAACAAAACAAAGAGGTTTTGCAAGATTAGGGACTGTTTCCTCTTGAAAGACAGCCTTAAGACTTGGGATTGAGGGACAACCCTTGGTCTCATGACTTTCTGAACAAATCATACAAGTTTCTACAATTTTTGCATCTAAAGGGCATTCACTTAGAGCATGTTTCTTTTTGAATTTTGGGAAAAAGATAGCTAAAGCATCAACCTCTGTTTTCGGCTTGTTTTGAATTTTAAGGGTGTCTAGTTGCTCATTAAGGCTCCCTAAAATGTCAGTTTTAAACTCATCAAGCATATTGTCAATTTCTACTCTACTTATAGATCCGGTTGCATATTTGTTTGCTCTAAGAAGAGAAGGATCTCTCGTCCCTTTCCCAGTTTTAGATTTCCCTCTTGAGAGATGAACACATAGTTCTGCTATGTCACTCAATGGAGGTTGAGAGATATCTCCCTTCCTCATCATGTTAAGGATATCTATCCATTCATCTTTAATGGCATTTAACAAAAGAGCTTTCAAAGTTTCTTCATCTATATTGTTCATTTTTTCTCTTTTCAAATTAAAATTAAACCTCTCAAGCAAATCCTCTAAGTTTTCATCTTCTTTTTGCATCATTTTGAACACCTCATCTTTATGATTGGTAGGCATACAATATCCAAGTATCTATCCAAAAATGCTTGTTTCATGTCATTCCAAGTTCTAATGGATTGAGTGACTAACCCCATAAACCATTTCAAAGTAGCCCCTTTTAGTGTTGAAGGGAACAATTTGAGTTTTTGAGAGTCTTCTAAGTTCTGCACAAGACTTCAAACTCAAACAAAAATGTTTCAGGATCCTCACTTCTCAACCCATAAAAGTTTGGGAGGATAGGTGGTGAAATTTTTTTCATTGTGGTATGTGTTTCCTCATCCACTATAGGGAATCCAAATGAGTTATCTACTTCCCTATTTCCTCTGCCTCCTCCATTATTACCTCTACCTCCTACATTGTTTCCTCTACCTCTCCCTCTACCCTCTCCTCCAAACAGTGAGAATTCTCCATCTTGTTCTTCTTCTGCCATTATAGTTTCTTCAGAGTCAGTATAGGGCTCAACCTGCAAGGTTATTCCCTCTTCCTATGGTTCTTCTATCAATGGACTATGAGAGGGAGTTCCTACTTTTTCTTACCCACCCGGTATTCCTAGTTCCTCAACTACAATAGGCTCCCCTGTGGAGGTGAAAAAGGTCTTCTCTCCTAGGACTGTTTTGGTGGATGATGTAGGAGAATCTTCTGATTGAGTTTTTTCCCCTTAAATTCCAGGAATCCTATGGCTAGGAGTATGATTCTGGGATGGAGGTGTGTCTTTTCTAATTCTTGGTGGAGTAGGTGGAGTTGTGGGAATTGAACTTCTGCCCCTAGCTATAAATCTACCCCTAGAATCTCTTTCTCTATGCATGTCATTGTTTTGTTTCGTTGTTTTTTTTTGTTTTTTTTATGAATGTAAGAGATAAGGCTACCTAGTTACACTTCCCTGGCAACGACGCCAAAATGTTTGGTCAATTTGGTGTCCTAAATTTCTCTACATAAATTATCAATCCGGGTATCGTAAACTGATGAAGTGTAGCACACTATATGTGCTAGATGACCCTTCTTACCTCACTGTTTTTGAGTTTTATGTTGTTTTGGGGGTTTGATCTTTTAATTCCTAATGTTCTGCAGTGTACTTACCAAAATCTTAAATCTACTGCTGCTAAGAATCTAGAGAAATGAAATGAGAGCTAAAAGTGCTTTAGGATAGATTTGGAAGTAAAGTCTTAACCAAGAAAATGAAAACAAAGTTTCTCTTCTTGTTATTATGGTTGTTTCCAAAACATGAACTAAAAGGACTTAAGACTACTATCTAATCAATTACAAAACCAAAGCTTAAATGAGATATTAAAACTGAACATGAGATTGCAGCTATCTATGATGAACGAAAAATGAAATACTGAAAATAACATTACAACTATTGTCTAATTTATTGCAGAATCAAAACTTAATGAACAACTGAAAATGGAGTTGCAATTAAATGAAAAACTATGATTGAAAATGAAATTGCAACTAATGTATCATAAAAACTAATGAAGTGTCTTGTCACTCTGCTACACAATTTTGGGAGAACAACCTCCTTGTGATAGCATTTTGAGGGATTCAATACTTCATTGTTCTAAAAATGAAAATGAAATTGCAACAAAATTAAGTGAAAGACTAAAACTAAAAGTGAAATTGCAACTAATCTAATATAACAGCTAAATGAAGTGCTTTGTCACTCTGCTACACAATTTTAGGAGAACAACCTCCTTGTGATAGCATTTTGAGGGACTCCATACTTCATTGTTCTAAGAAAAACTAAACATAAAAATGCAGAGAAAGACTCATTCATAAATGAAATATTTCACCACTTAGTTTTAAGATAAACCATCAACTGAAAGGGCTTTCAGAAACATTCACTTACAACATGAGTTACTAAACTCACGACAAAATGAAATTGATCAGTTAAATTCAAAATCTAAAGACTAATGAACAACAAATGAAAGAAACCAGACTAATGATTAGCAAATCTAAATTACTCTATGCTACTGACATCAAATTCAAGCTACCGATATGAAGCTAGAAAGTAGTGAAACAAAAGAGCTATTTTGTGCTAATAAGAAGATGACACAAGCTTCATTATGAATAGAATTAGAAAATGGTTATAAACATCATGGAAAAAAACACAATGAATTTACAATTAATTATGAAATACAAAACAAAAATAAAATGTAACCTTGACCAACCCAGGGGCCCTCTGCAAAGGTCTCGGATTATAAGCACTTAATCAACACTCCAACAACGCTTCAGGTATCCATGAAACATAGTCTTTATATTAAAAACAGAGAATGAGTTCTTCAAACTACAGAGTGAAAATCTGAACTTTAACACATAAGCAAAAACTGAACTTGTTCTATATTCTTCACATAGGTATTTATAAAGAATTATACAATTGTTTTAAAGAGAGAAATAAGTTATAGCAAAACACGTAGCCAGGAAAGTATGCGGAATTCTCGTCCTTGGTTGCTTGAAAACATAAATCTTATGGTAATGGTTGTTGGATTCCATTTGCGCAGGTGACAGATGAATTCTGTGGCCTCAGGAAACTGCTTAGGATCCCATCACTGAGAAACGTGTGCAAAACAGAGTCCTGTTTGCCATAGGTTTCTATGTTTGACGTCCCTTTGACCGGAGTCTTCCTCATCGATCTAGGCCAGATGAATAGGATACGATCCATGCCCTATTGTTTTCCAAGCTACCCATGTAGTCCTTTACCTCTCTTGACACCTGGAACCTACAAAAGCATGGAAGTAGCTGCAGAACAGCCAATTAGCTGCAGAATGTGGTTGCATTCCATAGCTAAAATACAAAAATTTATTCAAATAGCAAACATAATAGTGTAACATGTAAATCACTAAAATATACTCCTTGAGGCAATGTATAATGGTTTTTGATGATAAGGATGCATTTTTCATGGAAAAACAGAGAAGGAAGGTTGAGAAAAGTAGCTAAGGGAAAGGCAATTTTGGAACTCAACACTAATACTAGCTATGAAAGTGGAAATTCCATTTTCTCAAGTTGTAGATGCTAATCATTTCATGGAAGGAAAAGGGATAATATACTTGCAAAAAGAATGTTAATATAACTTGAATAATTCATCAAACTAGCAACATAACTTCATGTATCATCTACCTATTTCACACTTGCTTGAAAATCAGAAACCTAAATTGCATCATACTTGTGATTTTAAAACACCAATTCCGACTCAATTTTATAGTGGGGAAAAGGAATGGTTGGAGTGGTCTAGGAGATTCCCTTGATCATCAAATCACAGCTTGGGGTCATTGTTCATCTTGACTAAGCTAAGGTTGAAGTGGGGATCAAAACTAGTGAATAAAATTGGTGCTACAGGCCTGCTACAAGTGCTACTACAAGAGGTCCTATATTGCTATATGAGGGCTTGTAATGCTATAGGAGGGGTTTTGAGAGCCGTTTTAGGGTGAAAATGATGTCTTGATGGCATGAAGAGGTGGATGGAGGTTATAGAGGGTGAAGGAAGATTGGACTGAGCCCCCTAGCCAATCTTAGGACCTCTCAGAGGTTTGTCTTACACCAGGATGAATTCTCATGATGTCCTAAACTTACTAGGAAAAGTGATTGTGGAAACAAAGTTTTTGGAGAGAATTGAGAAATGGAAAGAGATTGTGGAAGAGTCCAATATGGAGGTGGAAGAGGTTCCCTCCCTTACAGATTAACAAAACCTTGCAACTAGCCACATGCATACATCCATTGATCATTAAAAAGGTGATATAAACTATGATGGAAAAGATGAGTTGAATTTAAATAACATCCATTTTATGACACAACACTACTTTGATCATTGAACTGACTTCTAAGCTACAAAAAGAAAATGTGGAGAAGAAAACTAACATTCATATATTTCCAAGAAATTATAAACACAATATTTTTGGACTGAGATTGTGAATCCTTCCAACCATTCGCCCACAAGAGAGGTGATATAGAAGCTTGAAATCATAGGTTTTTATAGCTTAACCTCTACTGGAATGAAAGAAAGCTATGAAATGCTTGAAATCAAGAACAAAACACTAGTAAAAAAGAGGGACCAAAGCCTCTGGGTTGGGTCCAAACCCAAGGGTCTCAGCCCTATGAAATTAATTCAGATGCAACTTAATAACCAACTTCTCATTATAAGAAAGTAAAAGTTTCATACATCACATAAAAGTTCAAAATGACAATGTCAAGTTCTGAGCTCAATAGCTACACCTAGATGAATCAAACTTCGAATCTTAATGAGATTTTCATATTGTTTATTTATACAAAGGGTAGCCAATAGGAACTCCCTTGAAAATAGGAGTGATCCCATCCTTGATCTCGGAAGTGGTGGATCTAGTCACTCTTGAGCTTCACTTGTACTAGGAGTTACTCAACTGCCAATGAGTTCGAACTGTGAGATATGATGTTATGATCCCAAGCTAAGTTAGGGAGTTAAGGAGGTGGATAAACACCCTAGATTCTCTCTTGGTTGTCTCCATTAAGCCCTTGCATAGTAATTTCCTAAAAAATGTTTCTTTTTCCTGCAATTAAACCACAATAGGCCACATATTATGACAACCACCTTTTAGCCTTCTTACTAAGCATAATATACCCAAAAATGTGAATTAATGTGAGAGAAGTATAGTTTTAAGGTTGGAGGAAGGCATGATGATCTTCAAAATATATCTATTAATGGGACTCATCATCACCCCCCTGCTGAAGGTTTTTTCTCACCCTCTGAGCAACTTATTCATACTTGTGAAGCTCTTTCATGGCCTTGGTTTTCTCTCTGACATCCCAAGTCTACTAAGATGGTGTGCCTTCCTTTGGGAAAAACCATGCATTTATTTTATTTTATTTATTTATTTATATTTTTATTTATTTATTTATATTTTTATTTTTAATCTCAGTATACTTTGTTTGCTCTTATGCTTCATCTCTTCCTTCTTGTAAGCCTAGCATCGAGGGTGGGATGAGTTTGAGTCCTATCCACCTGGTCTTCATCCTTTGTATGATTCTCTTGTACAATGGTGTTCTCTCCAAGGCATTCCTTATCCTTTCAGGAGAGTGATATTCTCTGAATTGTAGACTGTGGGGTAAGGCATGCCATATTCTCTATAAATCTCATAGACTCTTTGTTACCAACATTCTAAGGTGTCTTCAAAGTGTAAAATGGCTTGCTCCTGGGTTGCAATTTATTTAGGCGCTAAAGTAGCATCACTGGATATGAGATTATGATTGTTGATGAAAACATTAGGGTTGGCTAGCTCTGCTTTGATATACAAGGGTTCCTTCTCCTCCTTTGTCATTACCATTTTCACCTTCTCAACCCTTGTCTCCTCATGACTCAACCCACATGCTAAATCCATTAGATGCATGTCTCTTAATCTTGAATTGGGATCCCATAAATTCAGATTTGTCAAAGTGAAATTGTGCATGTAGAATTCAACTAGCTTTGCTCCTTCTTCCATACTAGTTTGGTTGCAAAACTCAATAAACTGCTTGTAGTCCTAAAAAGCCAGAGACCCATATTGTGTTAGAGTTTTTATTTGTAGCTACAACAACTATTCTTTTAGGAAGAGAGCATAAAATTTTGATTGTTTCTTGCATTGCAGGGCTTCCATAAAGAGACTTTCCATGGTGGTAAGTTGTGTTTCTTTTTCATGTGGCCTCTCTCTCAACCTTATGTTTTCTACCTATAGCTACTCATTCATATAGACTACCTTAGTTTCAAATCACTTAATTCCTTACCCATTTCAATGATTTTCTCCTCCATGAGGCCTGTAACACCCTCCTCCCACATCTGCCCAAGTAACCAACAAAGTGGGGTAAACAGGCAAGGAGAGGCTACTATGATTGGATTCGACCTCCTATGTGGCCTTAAGGAAGTGGAATCAATAGAAACATAACACACAGACATTCAACATCAACTTCAAGATCCCCAGGAGCTAACCCACTACTCTAGGTTCCCAACACCTGAGTTAACATATCATTTCAATGAATTAAACCCAAAGTCACTCCCATGAAAAGGCATGCATGATATTGGAAACCTATAGTCACTCCCACAATGCCTGCAAGGGAGAGACTACAGTCTCTTTCAGCTAATTCTGTGCTAGAGATTGCGATATTTAACACACCTTTTTAGGGATAGTCTCCAAACTAGTGCCTAGAATTTGATGAGACTTTTGTTGTAGCAGCTACAACCACCCTCCAAAATTTTTCCTTAGCCTATTTTGGAGCCTCCCTACCAACCTTCACAACAGCTTGCCTTGCTTCGTCAAGTCCTCAAGCTTTAATGTCTTTCTTGCTCAAAGGCAGCCTGCCGATCACAGTTTGATATTTTCCCTTCACAGGCTGCTCACTCGGACTTGGTCCAGCTGTAGGTTGAGCAACTTCCCCTTGAAAATTGCGCATTTCTAGAGGGAAACCAACCTTCCCTCCAAAAATTGCGCAATCCTCTCTGACAGCCTGCTGGGCTCCAAGATTGCGCAATACTGCCAGCCAACCCTCCCAGCAGGATTTGCACAAATTTTCCCAGCAGTAGGCTATTCAGCCCAGGATTTGTGAAAATCTCGGCAACAGTAGGCTATTCAGCCCAAGATTTGTGCAAATCTCGGCAGCAGTCAGCTGCTCTACCCAGAAATTGGCCAAACCTCCTTGGCAGCTTACCCATCTCCCAACCATAAATGCACATTTTTCTCCAGCAGTCGAGTAGTCTCTTGCATGTGCAACTGAGTTGACCGGTTCCCCCCAAAACCAAACAAAATTAACTTGCATGCATGGCCTGCTTCTCCCAAGGTAGCATGCAAAGGCATCCCTTGTTTCAGGGATCTATGTTTAGCATTTGGAGGTTACATGCAAGAATCATTTCAAAAACCCCCCGCCAAGTGTCGCTTCCCCCTAGATTTGTAGCATGCGCATCACAACCTCGATGTTATCAAAACTCATCAACCGGTCGTTGTAGAGCTCATTCCTCACATCAACCTTGTAGCTCTGACATCCTACATCACATCTAGGATAAATCCTCATAGTAAGCTCAACTATTTTGGGGTAAGCTCGCTTCCCATGCCTTGTGCTGCATTTCTGTCACTTTTTGTGTTTTCACTTGTGGGAGTATTGCTTGCTTGATTTCTTTGAACACTTGCTATCGTTTACATGCATACTAGCTTGTCCTAACTCTATTTCAATTTTTGTTTCTATCTCACTACTGTCGCATGCATGAAACTATTTGCATGGACGTTCGCCCAACTGACGAACTGCCTCACCCACATGCATGTTGATCTTCTTGTTGAATCTTTCATTCATGTTTTGCATGCAGTATTAATCACTTCTGCTATCACTTCATGTTGCCATGCATTCATTGAATTACTTGCTTTCAGTTGCCCATCGGCGAGTCGAGCCAACCTTGGCCCAGGCTCTGCTTTCACCAAGGCTACATTGTGCAATCTGGGAAAGGAAGGCTCACCTTCCTCTATAGATTTGCACATTCCTACCCAACAATAGCCTCCAGGACTATTTTGCACATTTCTGGAGGACTTCTCTAGTTGCTTTAATGATATATATTGTTTAACTTACATACTTGTGTATGAATTGATTTGTATGCAATTATATGAACCTTGTTGTTAGTGTGTTGCATATGATGTTAATATTGTCATCGACTGTGTCTACTCATCTACTAGACATCAAACAGACCTTTCACATGAACTTCGCTATAACAACCATCACACTCGTCTTGAACTGATCCGTGAGTGTTGTTCGTGTTGTCTTCCCTTGTATGATGTGACTGCCGCATCTGAGTGAACTACTCCATTGGAAACTATGCATGTCCTTTGTGTGGTGTGTTCCTAGTTGAGTTGGGACTAATCCCTTTCAACCTAGAACTCACCTTCACCTTCCTCTCCCTTAGAAATGTTGGAACCTCTCATATGTCTTCCTTGACTCACTGCATCAGTCACACCCTTGCTACTGACAGAGTTATCTTACTTGCCTCTGTGCAACATCGCGGTCAAGGCATTACCTTACGACCCATTGCTGAGACTCCTACACCAAATGGTCTGAGGTCTAATTGATAATTCTTACCGGGGAGATCCCCTTGACATGTTGGCAGGTCCAGCACCGTCAACATTTCTGGCACTAGAAGGAGGGCCTGATGACAGGCAATGTCCTCTCATCCAGTTTTGAACCTTTGCATATCTTTCATGGAGTCTTGCATTCTTCTTCCCCCAAGGTGTTTTTCGAATCGTGAAGATGTCTCTATCTCGGGGAAGATTTTCAATCTTTTGTCCACTCATGCATATGATGGTGAAGGTGAAGTGGCCTGGCCTAAGCACTTACATAAATTTATTTTCATGATTCATGAGGAAGATGAGTTTACTGATGAACAGGTCAGTTTTTCTTCTTGCATTCACACTTCACAAATCTCCATTTCGTTGGATGCTTTTCGTTGGGTGCTGAGCCTACCGGCTAACACCGTGCACTCATTTGAGCACTTCTGCGATCTTATTGAAGACACGTTCTATCATTTTGATCTAGACCATCTTGACCAAAAATTGTTACAACAATGGAGGGCTCCACATGAATCTGTTATTGATTTTCGGCAGCACTTCCGTGACTTACAATTTCAAGCTCAGAGGAGCCAGATGAAGTTCACCTATCTCTGGGACCGATTTGAGTATTGTCTTAAGAAACATGCCCATCCCAAGAGAAATCTTGATATCAATCCCCTCTCAACCTTCTTCATTGATGGAACTGTGCAATCCCATGTGGGAGTAGGCACTGTCTTAACTAACTATCTGCCTCCCTCTCATTCAACAGTTCCACCATTGCCCAATGATGTTGAGGATCATGCTTGTAAACCTGTTCAACCTTTACACTCTCCTAACATCACTCCACTCAATTTTCACACAAATTTGGTTGTGAGTCCTTTGAGTTCTCATATGCATTATTTTTTTCAACTTCCATCTTCACTCTCGGGTGTTCCTCCAAATGATGTTGTCTTGTGTTTTTCCGTTCCAGACTCTTCACTTGTTGTGAATGAGGAACAACCCACTGACGGAGTTGGTGTTGCACAACCAACATGCACTTTCATTCATGAAGAGTATGAGTGGGAGCTTGAGCATCAACACTCGGCGAAGGATGACTCCCTTCCATCCAATCCCCCTCTGTTCTTTCCTGACATCATTGGTAAATCTACCATCCATGATTTTGCATGTGTCTTCATCCATGGATGCACCCATTGTTGATCTTTTGTAGGACACACCGTATGTTATCCCATCATCCAAAAATGGAGAGGAAAGGACCAATCATTCATTGAAAATCCACTTGATATTTCATCTGCTCTTTCCGGAAATGCAGAGGGTGAACATCCTTCCTTCTCATCTACCCCTCTATGTGATTCGTCAAATCATAGGATGCCGACCAACATCCTGAATTTTCTGATCTTGGTTGTCATGATCTCTTCACCTCATCATCCGATCACGATGTTGATTCATTTGTTGTTAATCATCTAAGCCACTGGTCTACGAATATCAATCTATCAACAAAGTCGAAACCCCACAGACCATCGAGGCACTTCAGCCCGAGCTGATGGTTATGTCAGGCCCTCACTGTCCTGAGTTTGATTTCACTTCTGATTAGGAAATTTTTCAAACACTCAAGGCTCCTCAGCACTCATCTGTACGCACTCAAGATCAATCTAACACTCAGATTTTACTTCCTCCACTCGAACTACATGATCCCATTGCTTATGCATTGGAGTCTTACATTGCAAGTGCTCGTGCATGACGCAAGTTATCTTTATTTCTTTCGTTTGCTTGCATGTCACAGTCAAGAGTGTGATTTTTCTTCAAAGTTGCACGTAGTGTCACACAGCACCATGATAAGTCCATGGACTACCCAATATGCACATGCACTCACTTATGTCCTGTGGGCACTTTGAAACACGAAGTGTAGTTGTCTTCATTGTTATATCTTTCTTGTTTGTTGGTCTGCACAACTGGGTTACTCGTGGACCAAGCCTTCACCAACATGGGTCTACCAATGTGCCGATGGCTGCATTGGAAATATTGCTTCACATGATCAAGCCCATGCATCGTTAGTGTAGGAGTAGGAGTAGTGCTTGCTTGCATGCTTGTTTGCTTACATGCTTTTTTGCTTGCTTGTTTGTTTGCTTGTTTTTTTTACTTACTTCGCTTTCGTTTTTGCTTCTGCTATTTCTTTGCTTTGTTGATTGATTTGTTCATTCGCTCGTGTTGTTTGTAGGTTAGTTTTCATGAAACCATGTGTGACTCATGAAACAAGCTGGGTAAAGTACAAGAGGGGTTTTACAGCTATGAATACTTGGTTATCTGTCATCTTTCCTCTGTATGATGAGATTTTTACTCTTAGTCCATTATACGTTGAAACGAAAATACATACTGTTCAAAGTGAACCTTGGTGAAAACACAACGCTTGTGCGCTAACTAATGTCACCTTCTCTAGTCAGTTGTTTTTGGGTTAACCCTTGTCAGCTCAGTCAAGTAGAGTAAGATGAGGGGGAAAACCTTAATAGGCACATCAAAGATACAATAAACTACTTCTCTGTTGGAACAACCTCTTCTACACTCAATAAGTCGGGATCCCTTTTCCACCTCTGAAATGAATAAGTGTTATGCACGGTGAAAAGTGAAAAAAATGAAAAGTCAAAAAATTCAAAATGAAATATGAATAAGGCAAAAGAAGAGAAAGGCTTCCTACGCAAGGAGGCAATGCAAGTAACTCTGCCAGGGTACTGACTAGGCTCGCTGGCAGTGGAGCCATGCTTGCTTTCCTATGTGACTCCACTGGGGTACTATCCAAGACTACTGGCAGTGGAGCAACACCAGAGATGAAACTTAGACTCTGATGACTATACTGCTTGTGCACCTATATACCCCTCAACCCCAATTGAAAAAATTATCTTGCCTTGGCTTGGAATGAGTGTCAATCAACCAAGATTTTGGCAGATGCTACATCTTACAATCAAGCTAGTGTGAAGTCAAGACGAGATGAGAATTGAACAATACTTCCGGAGGTGTTAGACTTTCTTTTCATGAACAAGGTCCATTCAAAGAGTTGGAGTTCTACCAGCATGTCGCCAAGTGTTGTAGTGGCTACAACCACCCTCCAAAATTTTGCCTTATCCTGTTTTGGAGCCTCCCTACCAACCTTCATAGCAACTTCCCTTGCTTCGTTAAGTCCTCGTGCTTCAGTGGCTTTCTTGCTCAAAGGTAGCCTGTCGATCATAGTTTGATATTCACTTCACAGGCTACTCTCCCAGACTTGTTCCAATTGTAGGCTAAGAAGCTTCCCCTTGAAAATTGTGCATTTCTTGAGGGCAACCAACCTTCCCTCCAAAAATTGTGCAATCCTCTTTGACAGCTTGTTGGGCTCTAGGATTGTGCAACCCTGCCAGCCAACCCTCCCAGTAGGATTTGCACAAGTTTTCCCTGCAACAAGCTATTCAGCCTAGGATTTGCGCAAATCTGGGCAGCAGTCAGCTGCTTTGCCTAGAAATTGTGCAAATCTCTTGGGAAGCCAACCCAGCTCCCACCCATAAATTCACATTTTTTCTCCAGCAGTCGAGCAGACTCTTGCATGTGCAGTTGAGTTGATCGGTTCCTCCGGAACCGAGAAAAATTGACTTGCATGCATGGGCTACTTCCCCCAAGGCAGCATGCAAAGGCATCCCTTATTTCAGGGATCTATGTTTAGCAGTTAGAGGTTACATGCAAGGATCATTTCAGAAACCTCCCACAAAGTGTCACTTCCCCTATATTTGTGGCATGCGCGTCACAACCTCGATGTTATCAAAACTCATCAACCAGACACTGCAGAGCTCATTCCTCACATCAACCTTGTAGCTCTAACATCCCACATCACATCTAGGAGCATTCGGCACATTCCGCTCAACTATTTTAGGGTAAGCTTGCTTCCCATGCCTTGTGCTGCATTTCTATCGCTTTTTGTGTTTTTTCTTGTGGGAGTATTGTTTGTTTGATTTCTTTGGTTGTCGTTTACATGTATACTAGCTTGTCCTAGCTCTGTTTTAGTTTTTGTTTCTATCTCATTGTTGTCGCATGCATGAAACCATTTTGCATTGATGTTTTCCCAACCTAAGAACTGCCTACCCCACATACATGTTGATCTTCTTGTTGAATCTTTCATTCATGTTTTTCATGAACTGTTAATCACTTCTGCTATCACTTCGTGTCACCATGCATTTATTGACTTACTTACTTTCAGTTTCTTGTCGGTGACTCGGGCCAACCTTAGCCTGGGCTCTGCTTTCACCAAGGCGGCATTGCGCAATCTGCGAAAGGAAGGCTCACCCTCCTCTCTATATTTGTGCATTGCTACCCAACACTGGCCTCCAAGACTGTTTTGCAAATTTCTGGAGGAAAGTTGCTGCTTAGCCGAACAAATTGCACAAATCTATCCTTGGGCCATTAGTCCTTCCCAGTTGGAATTGCGTAATGTGAAATCCCAGTAGTCAGTAGCCAGACTGGATTGTGCATTGCACAGTTCCAGTAGTCACTCAGTCTTTGAGTAGCCCGAACTGTGCCTTGTGCAGTCTTGGTAGTAAGTCTCCCGACCTCCTGGCTGAAATTGTGAAACCTTCATGATCATTCACCCAAGTATGTTGCAAGTCAGTTATCATGTCCATTTTGGTTTTCGACTGACAGCTTTCTTACTATCAGTGTTGCCATGTCTCCAAGTATTGCAGGTGTTCATATGCCTCTCAGTAGTATAGGTACAATGGTTTCCAGGAGAGCAAAGACGAAGACACGTTCAAAGGACGCTTGGGAATGTAGTTAATCAAGTGTCCATGGACTTGCCTACCCACAAAGACATCAAGTTGTTCGTAGAGAAGGACATCAAGATATGACAACAACAACATCACAATGAGCAACATCATGAACAACAACTGAAGACAACATACCAAATGTAACGAATGGAAGAGGAGGGTTGTTGATAACAGGGAGACGGAACAAGGTTGCAAGCTTAAGCAGGTCCATTGATGATGAAAGCAACTTTGGAGACTATCGATATGAAGTGATGGTGCAACATGAAGATCGCGCAAAGGCATAAGATGGAACAAAGAAGGAATTGCATATGTTGAAGCAGCAACTCAGGAAAAACATGAAGCTACATGGATAGATGAATGAGTTGCAGTAGGAACGGGGACAGCAGTGGGTGCAACATGCACTCATGGATGAAACTGCACCCATACAAGTTAAGGATCCATCTCAGTAGCTAACATAGAGTAGACATGGTGAGTAGTGTTGTTGATCACATGCAAGGGATTCAGTAGCAAGCAGAAGACAAGAAGCAAGTCCAATTAGGGCTAAACATGTACTTCGACAAGTTGATGTGCATGACCATCAACACACACTTGAATATCAACATGGACACTATGCATCGCTATGGTTCCGGTTCAACCGTACCCAAGAAAACCATGCGCATGTTAGCAGACGAGTTGGACGAAAGGGCTAAACCAATGCATCGGTTACAACGGAGGCAAGAGTTTGCTTCAGCAAGATGTCACCATGAGGTGCATGCGCACCATCACAGACGACTAATCTTGGCATCAACTCACCACCTTCACCATCACAAGCATGTCAAAGCATTGGTCTCATCACATAAGACCGAGTGTCAGTGATGTCTTGCAAGGCTTGCTCAAGCCATGCCATCTCACATGAGTACATGTGCATTGTAATGTTGAGTCATGTCAAGTGTAAGTCAAATGTCAATGGTTGGATGTAACAGACATAGAGTAGGTGAAGAGTCATGAGGGTAGTTGAACTATCACAAAAGGGAATGTCAAGGGTCACCCCACCCTTTGCTATAAATAGTCCTTCATAACTCATTGTATATGCTTTTTGGTCAGCCAAGCTTCTACTAAGACTGTCTTGAAGAAGTCTTGGATAGTATTGTAACGCACCTTGGCTTCTCCATTGCATGGAGCTAGTACATCTCTTTGGAGGAGCAGGCGGATGTGGGTGTAACGTTCCACTATTGGGGCTAGCAGGTTTACATCATGTATTGTATGATTGTGACTTACACTTGTTTATATATAAGAGCCAACACATTTTCATGCATATGTTTTTATTGTAGTTAGACTGCTCTGGTTTCTTTAATCATATATGTTGTTTAACTTATGTACTTGTGTATGAATTGATTTGTATGCAATTATATGAACCTTGTTTTTCATGTGTTTCATATGATGTTAATGTTGTCACTGTTTGTGTCTACTAATCTATCAGACATCAGACAAACCTTTCACATGAACCTTGCTATAACAATCATCACACTCATCTTGGAATATCTGTGAGTGTTGTTTGTGTTGTCTTACCTTGTATGATGTGACTGCCACATCCGAGTGGACTGCTCCATCGAAAACTGTGCATGACCTTTGTGTGGAGTGTTCCTAGCGAAGTTGGGACTGATCCCTTTCAACCTGGAACTCACCTTCACCTTCCTCTCCCTTCGAAATATTGGAACCTCTCATACGTCTTCCTTGACTCACTGCATCAGTCACACCCTTGCTACTGACAAAGTTATCTTACTTGCCTCTGTGTGACATCGCGGTCAAGGCATTACCTTACAACCCACTGCTGGGACTCCTACACCAAATGGTCTGAGGTCTAATTGGGAATTCTTACCGCAGAGATCCCCTTGACATGTTGGTAGGTCCAACACCATCAACAACTTCCCAGACATTAAATGACACTAAGGCAAAGCATCTAAATAAAAACTTGATCAAGGGCTTAACCTAACCAAGCCTAACCATGACAGACATTTTGTCAAACACTTAGTAAATATGAAACCTACATGTGTAAATAATAGATCTGAGCATAGGGGTTTCATACTTATTTGAGATTCACCATGAAGCATTGTTTCCTTTCACTTTAACTACCATTCCATCCATTAGGTCATAGATACATTTTTAATTCATTTACAAGTAAAAACATGATGAGATCCATACATAGTTGTTGTCATAAAACACACATATAACAAGCATAATAGGGACAAAAATATCATAAACATATAAACCATAAAATCCATATATACATAAGTACATTTACACATAAAAATCAAGGGAATAAATTTCTCATTAATGAATGCAATAACCAACTGGACATGGGACTACCACGTTCCACCTGACCATAGATTGGCTGAGCCAAGTCTCTCTTCAACCAATCACCCCCATGCCATATTCCAAGCATGAATGTGGTACTCATAGACCACACCAAAATCACCAACAAGCATGGATGCCATCGAAGTTCTCTGCCTACACGTGAGGAATTTGAGTGCCTCCTAGTCCCTCAGGATTTACTGTACATCCCATCCTGGGACTACTAGGCCCAACGAAGAGAAGTCCACCTCTTGGA
Organism: Pinus taeda; assembly: GCA_000404065.3. Classification (NCBI taxonomy): domain Eukaryota; kingdom Viridiplantae; phylum Streptophyta; class Pinopsida; order Pinales; family Pinaceae; genus Pinus; species Pinus taeda. Next base: position 106,178 of record APFE031703048.1, read on the forward strand.
TTTATTGTATATCTCACCATTCACAGACAAAGATTCCTAGGCCCATTGAGGCATACAATATGGCCTTAACGCAACCCACAATATGGTTCAGGGGTTACTAGGATAGTGGATTTACCATGGTCCACAGTCTGGTTCAGGGTCCACTAGGTCATGTGTTTGTTAGTTCAAAGATCCACCCCACTTAGCTTTGAATCCATCCAACCATCCCACATTAACAAAATATGAGAACCCATCTCATCAACGTTATCAGGAAATGGCAAGGCTAGGCTGAAGAACATTGTCACATGTAGAAAAACCCTTGCCATGATAGAAAAGAACCACATGCAATACCATGCATGCCAAATCTAGCAAAGGAAAATACACATGAAAATCGATACCTACAATGAATCCTGTTGTAGTTGCTTGATCCTACCTTTCCCTGCTTGATCTTCACTTCCTCTTTCCTTCTTTGACTTTCTTTCTCCAATGCCAAAGTACTCCAAGAAAACTCTAATTATCCAAGAGTATGAGAGAGAGAGATAATAGAAGACAACTCCAAAACTAAATTGATCAAGCCTGCCCACTGATCCTCATAAGCCTTTTTATCAATGGGGCCTCTATTTTCTTCATTTTCCATTATTTTCCTTCAATTTACTCCTCACATGTAACATGTGACCTTTCACTTCCTTTTTCTCCCAGTTTCCATTATTTTCATAAATAAAATGCCAATAAATGCCTCATGCCTTTCCAAAGCGTTAGTCATTGCCCTTGCCAATTTCCTTAGCCATAAACAGGCAAATGAACACCCACACCAGGATGTCCTGGCCAACATTCAACTTGGAATACATGTCCCATCAACCGCGGTCTTATATATTTTTACATGGAATTTTCACCAGGGCTGTTATAGAACCCTCCCCCTTAGGAGAGCACCGTCCTCGATTTCCAATGACACCTATAACCAACAAGACCACTGAAAACAAAACATACTGCCCAAGGAGCTTTATAACATAGCTTGTTGCAATATTTACAATGAATGACTTGCTCAAAAGAAAAACATCATGACAACATGACCAAATAACAACCATACCGCATACTAGAGCTTTATAATACAACTCATTACGGTATTTATGATAACCACATATACACATATGCACATTTTCTAAACCAACAAATAAAAGGATACAATTCCCATATCAATCAGCAAGGGAATCTAAAGAGTCACACCTCCACCCTCAAAGTAATACCAGGATTCACATCCTTCCCAGAAAGTCCAAAATCCACTGGAAAGTAAAATCTGCATTCAATGTCCAACGATATAATCCTACACTACTTGTACTCTCAGTGAACAGTTACCGACTCATTGTTCCAGGGTGCACTCCCAATGTGGATCTGATTCCATTCGGCAATGCTAATGACCAAAACAAATCCATCTCTGGCCTAGTCCCTCGAGAAATCCAGTCAATCGCTTTCGTGCATTCACTCACCTTCCAAGTTCCATTGGCACCCCCATCCCAGTCAGCGCATCTCTTGGCAAGGCTTTCTCACATCGGAAGATACAAAAACCAAGGCATATCCCTGCCTCAAACCATCATACCATTCATAGCATGCTCATGGAAATCAATGGACACTATTGGGTACCAGTGTCTCACAATGGCCGTACTCCTGAAGTGCTTTACCAACATAATGCTACATTTTTCAATTCCTTTCACTGTTGTTGCTAATTCTTGTAGTTGATTTCAATCACCCAATCGAAATTTATGTGCTTCCTGTACCAAGCACGTACCTTCCATTAGATTTAAAATAAATTTTAATAACTTCAAATAATACCTCATTGATAGCTCGTCAATAAGGTACACTCTCAATCCGATTTACTTCCTATCACAACAAATCAAACTAGCATCTTTAACCAAATCATCATGTATAAACATATCACGTCTGGTTAGCTAAAAACACAACCATCATAGATCAACATCCTAAATCACATGTAACCATCATAACTAGAATCATAGATAACATATAATCATCATATACCATAATCATAAATCATATGCATAATAAAACTGAAATGAAATATTGATACTTATCCTTTAATCAATCCTTAGATTCTACCTTTTTCTTTATTCCATACGCACTCTGGATTGATTTTCACACCCGACAATCACCCAGTGCCTTCTCCTCAACCATCTGCATGTACACATAGTGTGCATCACACACATACAATCGCACAATGCATACAACACCATGCAATACATGCACCTACACCTGACATACAACACATACACCGACACCCGGTGTACAGCACAACACAAATACGTATATAGAGTGCAACACAATGAATGCATATGTCACGATACCATGACTAAACAATGCACATACATATTACTGCATGCCCTCAACACAACATGTATGACATGCACTCATTCCCACATGTACACTAGTACCACATGTACAAAGCACCACCTACACAACGTGTGCACAACATCACATGTACATGACACCACTTGCACAATGTGTACACAATGCCTCATGTACACTTCACCACTATACAACATGCACACAATACCACATGTACAAAGTACCACATGCATGATAGGTACATGACACCGCATGTACACAATGGCACATGCACAACATGTACACAACACCACCTACACACAACTCCACTTGTACAACATGTACACAACACCACATGCGCACATTACCACTTGTACAATCATGCATACAACACCATATGTACATAGCGCCACATGTACAACATGCACACAACACCATCTGTACATAACACTGCATATCCAATATGTACATAGCATCATCTGTACGCAACACTGCATATCCAATCATGTGCACAACACCATATGTAATCTTCGCACAACACTATCTCTACCATCCTATACATAACATTGCATAAACAACATGTACACACACTATATATACACAACAGTGCATGTGCACACATCATAGATGCAACATGTACAACATATGCACAATACTAGTGCCACACATCCAAGACCACACTGTCCTTACCAAGAAACCTTGTTTCTAGTGTCTTATCCATGCTTATCCTAGCATGTCACAGACCACACTGCTTTCACTTTGCTAATGTATCCCTTGATATAACCTATCCATAACATAAGCATAGGAATAATACAAGCATACAATATAAATTCATATTCACATGATGCTGACCTCATATATTTTTCGTGACTACTCTTCCTACTTGATTTCTCATAAGACTAGGAACCTCGTCATGTCATTCACCTGCATAAGAAAGCATTCTTCCACAAGAATGATCCCTAACAACCCTGTCAGGCAGTGACATAGATAGATAGATATAGACATATATAGTTATTAGCATAAAACAATCATCATCCTGTCAGATAACGACATAGATACATGTATAAATATATAAACATCAGCATAATCATGGTCATAAAGTAATTACCACATAACATAAGGTCTAGGTTAAGAGAACTCCTTTTATCTGTGCTCACGATGCACAACATCGAGAACAATAGTTCCCAATATAGCCAAGGCATATGACACCTTCAATCCATTCACCTTACCTTTTCTTGATTACCTTTCCTGTGACTGCTCTACCATCGTTCATTTACACCAATGGACCCATCCAGTCCAACTGGTTGTAATAGGCTTACCTTCCGTTGCGCTTACTCATGCACCGAGCCTCATCCATGTCTTACATTACCTATTGGGTACCACGCAACTCCCCTTGAGATCCATTAACTTTCCTCTTTCTCAACCAATTTCCAAGACTCAAAACTTAAAACGGAAGCACAAGAAACACACAAGAAGAAAACCATGAAAACAAATAACAACACGACTCTGCAAACAAAGTGGTATGGCCATACACTAGACATAAAAAAGCTGCAAATCAAGCACAAAAAATCATGAAATAGCAAAAGCACAAGAATGACAAGAAACACCATGACTCAATTCCCATGGTTCCCAGGGAAAGCTCAACCTGAGCCTTCTTCAAGATTTCATGGAAACCTCTCTTGCCATGCAAATCTTTGCATCATACTACCATAAACACATTACTATTAGTGCATAAATAAACATGACAATACCTTAGTTACCTTATCTTGTCGTGCCAAGCATGTTGCCTGCAATTGAACACATCCACGTCATCTCTCAAGGGACTCCAATCCCCTTGACAAATCCACTTGTAATTAGAGACTAGCTAATACACCTGTCAAGTACATTTTCATGACTATAGCACATATCCACACAATGTCAGACAAAATCAAGGTTAATAAGGCTTCTTGTATGCAAGGAACTCATTCATTTGGAATTAGGGTTTCCAAACATAGCCAAAGGAATTATTGTCCAATACCTTTCTTTTACCCTTTTTTCTCCTTGTTGCGATTGATGCTGCAACCTCATTATGGTGATTTGCATCTTCTACTCTATCTCAGCCATCACATTAGCATCATAACAACCAATATCACCTCGATGACCTAAATTGCATACCATGACTTCACAAGGCATGTTTGACCTACTATTCATGCATAACTATAACCAAGACCATACATGCATAATGACTACATATAGACATATAACACATGAGTACCAAACCATATACACCTCATTCTAGATAGAGTCCAGTCATCCATTCATGACCATATCAAACTCAAAAACCATGACCTCATGTATGACAACCACTACTCCACTGTACACATTGCCACATCAAACCATCAACATGCATAAGAAATGTCTAATCAACTACACATATGCATGAATGCATGTAGTTGAGCATAAGTGACCAGTTCTTGTAACCAACCTACAAGACTGATACATGTAATCAACCATACACGAATGTAACCTAACATACCAGGATGTAATCAAGTGACATATAATAATATGTAAGCAATATATAATAATATGTAAACAATCATATACTCATGACGGTGCATTCCAAAAAATCAACATCAATTTCTTCATGACAATCTTACTACAACCACGATCAACATTATGCAATGCAACAAGCACATCAAATGCAAGTGTAAGAGACACACATGCAACTGACATGCATGCATGACCCACACACATGGTCCATCTAGTCCAAGGGGTGAACCTGGATCTGATACCACTCTATAACAACCTCCTCCCACATCTACCCAAGTAACCAACCAACTGGGGTAAACAGGCGATGAGAGGCTACTATGATTGGATTCGACCTCCTATGTGACCTTAAGACGGAAACATAACACATAGACATTCAACATCATCTTTAGGACCCCCGGGAGCTAATCCACCACTCCAGGTGCCCAACCCCCGAGTTAGCCTAACATTTCAATGAATTAAACCCAAATTCACTCCCATGATAAGGCATGCATGCGACTGGAAACCTATAGTTGCTCCCACAATGCCTGCAAGGGAGAGACTGCAGTCTCTTTCAGCCAGTTTTGTGCCGGAGATTAGGAGATTTAAGCCACTTTTTTAGGGCTAGTCTCAAAACTAATGCCTAGAACTTGATGAGACTTTCCAAGACATCAAATGATAGCAATTCAAACCCTCTAACACAAAACTTCATCAAGGGCTTGAGATAACCAAGCCTAACCATGACAAACATTTTGTCAAACACTTAGTAAATATGAAACCTATAGGTGTAAATAACAAATCTGAGCATAGGGGTCTCATACTTATCTGATATTTGCCATGAAGCATTGTTTCTATCACTTTAACTACCATTCCATCCATTATGTCATAGATACATTTTTCATTCCTTTGCATCTAAAAACATGATGAGATCCATACACAGCTACTGTCATAAAACAGACATATAACCAGCATAATAGGGACAGAAATATCATAAACATATCAGCCATAAAATCCACATATACATCAGCACATTTACACATGAAAATAAATGGAATTCATTTCTCATTAATCAATCCAATAACCAACTGGAGATGGGATTACCACATTCCACCCGACCATGGATTGGTTGAGTCAAGTCTCTCTTCAGCTAATCACCCCCATGCCATATTCCAAGCATGAATGTGGGACTCATAGAACACATCAAAAATACTAACAAACATGGATGCCACCAAAGTTCTCTGCCTACATTGTGAGGAATTTGAGTGCCTCCTAGTCTCTCAAGTTTTACCGTAAACCACAGTACAATCCAGGGATCACTAGGCCCTACACTGAGACACACTCTCTAGGCTTTACCATATATCCCAACCTAGGACTACTAAGCCCAATGGAAAGAAATCCACCTCTTGGCTTTGCCATCTATCTTGCCATTCACCAGCAAGGATTCCTAGGCCCACCGAGGCACACAATCTGGCTTTAACGCAACCCACATTCCAGTTCAAGGGTTACTAGGCTAGTGGCTTTACCGTGATCCACAGTCTGGTTCAGGGACCATTAGGCCATGTGTTTGTTAGTTCGGAGATCCACCCCACTCAACATCAAATCCAACTAACCATCCCACATTAATTGAATATGAGAACCCATCTCATCAAAGCTATTAGGAAATGTCAAGGCTAAGCTGAAGAACACTGTCACACCTAGAAAAACCCATGCCATGATAGAAAATAACCACATGCAATACTATGCATGCTGAATCTAGCAAGGAAAATACACATGCAAATTTATACTTGCAATGAATTTTGTTGTAGCTGCTTACTCATGTGTATCCCTGCTTGATCTTGCTTCCTCTTGCCTTCTTTGCCTTTCTTGCTCCAATGCCAAAGTACTCCAAGAAAAGTCGAAGTATCCAAGAGTATGAGAGTGAGAGAGAGAATATAAGAGAGCTCCAAAAAGGAACTGATCAAGCCTGCCCACTGATCCTCAGAAGACTTTTTATCAATGAGGCATCTATTTTCTTCATTTTCCATTATTTTCCTTCAATTTCCTCCTCACATGCAACCTGTGACCTTTCACCTCCTTTTTCTCCTAATTTCCATTATTTTCTTAAATAAAATGCCAATAAATGCCTCATGCCTTTCCAAAGCCTTAGCCATTGCCTTTTCCATAAATAACCAAATGAACACCCACACCAGGATGTCCTACCCAACATTCAACTTGGAATACATGTCCCATCGACTATGGTCTTATATATTTTTACATGAAATTTTCACTAGGGTTGTTCCAAGGCCCACATCTTCCACATTATTGGATTCGGAAATTTGTGTTCGCCTATGGGTGATGCCTCTCTCTATCTCTAGCTCATAGAGGAGTGGTACTGCAAATTTTTCAAGAATAATCCTTCGTCCTTCAAAAAAAAATTAGTAGGACCCCAAGCTAGGTTGTGGATCATGATATAGGAGCTCTTAGAGGTCCTTTCCAACTATTTTTGAGGTGTTTTCTTCCTTTTGTAGCTCTTTTTTCTACTCCTCTAGCTTTCCCTGTTCCTCCTATATCAGACTCTATCTCTCCTATAGCTTATTTTCTCCTGCTTGCTCAAATCCAACATGTGTCTTGGGTTTCTTGAATGTCACTAACCTAGTGGTGGGCCTACGCACAAATGCTACAGGTCACTTGGTTTTTGTTTTAGGAGGAATGACCTCCTCAATATTTCATTCACTGGGTCCTACTTCTTCCTTTTTACTTGGAGAGTCATCAATAATGATAGGGACCTTTGTGGGAACTTGTGGTTTCCCTTGTCTAATTTTGGCTCTCTTCTTGGTTCTGAAATATAGGGGACCTTGTATTGGTTGCATCCTCTTGGGTTTGACAAGAGTTACCAGTGTATGTTGTAGCTAATTCTTGTTCAGTATCCCCTAGAGATATACTTGTTTGATGTGGGTATTTTTATTCTTCTTTGGGTTTATAAGTTTTCTCAGAGCTTACTCTTTCTTCTACTTGCTTGTCCCCTTCTTCTCCTTTAATTTCTACTTCTCCTTCCTTTATCTCTATTGCCTCTTTTTCCTCTGTTTTTCTCTCCTCTTCTTCTATTTTTGATGCCTCTTTACCTCCAATGCCAGAGGCTGGTGTTTCTCTAGGTGTGATGGCTTGGGTTTCTATGAAAGTCCCCCTATCCATGTCCACAAATTTAGTCCATAGGAAATGGATCCTCAAGTGGTTCAAAGCATCCATCACTATTAACTTGATAAGGCCATGGTGAGCCAAGTGTTGGTGCTTTCCTTCCCTCACCTTCTGGCTTATCTCAATGATTGATTGTAGGAGGAAATGGGTAACACTAAGTCTTCGAGGGAGAGGTAATTCTGCCTTGAATCTCAGGTCATGGAGAAATATGGAGTGGTAGACATAAAACAAACTCAATCTCCCTTCACAATATATATGCTTGAGGATATGGTAAGCTACCTCATCCCAAGGGTAAGGTAGGATTTCTCTTCTTACTCCCTTATTATCTTCTACAATATTCTATTTCAAAATGAATGTGTTTTTCCTAGCTGTGACACTCACTACCTTGTCTTCTTTGCTCCACCTAATTCCTAGGGGTAAGGTGGTCACTCTGCGTATGGTTTTAGGACATAAAGAAATGGAAAACCCTATGAAAAAAGTAGTGGCACTGTCTTCCCCTTGAGAATGTAATGCCATGACAAATTCATGATCAAGATCATCATCATACCCCTTTAAAAACTCAAAGAAACCCAACCACTGGTGTCTTTTGAAGATGTCCACTACAGGAGGGTGTTTGTGAATCCTCTTGGTGTCTGAGGGTTCTCTTCTATTAAATCCTCCCACCATTTATTCTATTATCCCTCCTTGGTGCTATTTAGGTGTGGAATTCAATTTTATTTTAAATAATCTCAAGGGGGAAACAATGTTAAATTCCTTGGTAGTAGTGAGGGAGAAGGGTAGTAGAATTGTTATCAACCAAACTACTTTTATCTTCTTCTAACCACAACAATTTCCAAAGAGACCTCCTACTACCTAATTTACTGTTCCAGGCTATTAATTTCAAGAAAAATTCTCATGTAAGTTGATGTAAAGACAAGGAAGGAGGGTGTCACTTCTTTCCAAAACAATTCTGTGTGTGCATGATTATTTTGAGACAATTCGAGCCACTGTGGCTCCTTTTTTCACCTTCCAATTTATCTTGTAGCTCCTTCTTGACCCTCTTGTAGTACATGCATGCCTTCCTATAGCTTCCTCTTATAACACTTGTAGACAAGGTTCAAAACTTCTTGGTGGCACCCTAGGTGGTCTAATACAATAACTCGCCCTTCTTCTACTTGTTTTTGGAATGAGTGATGGTGCAAATGAAGTCGAGCCCACTACATGATATTCCTTTTTGGGGTAAAAGCTCAGATCACTCTAGTGACATGGAATTAACATGATTTTCCTTTTTTGGACCCCTGTCCCCACTTCCTGTAATCATTTCTTTCTCCTCGTACAAAAATTACCTGCACACAAATTCTTAAAACTGAAAAATAAAAAATGGTGAGAACATAAAAAAATATACATAGGTATTTTCTCCTAGAACCCAAATTGGGAAAATCATATTGATTTTTCATTATTTTCCTTTCAATGTTACAATACATATATATACATGTTGAAGCATTCATAAACCCCAATCCATTAACTTGGATTAGAACATAACCATAGTTCCCTTTACTGATCTACAAAATCCAATAGGTAAAAACCATCATGCCCAAAACCATGTGCAGAACCATGGGTAGGTCCACTCATCATCTTTGGGTCCACCCCCCATCCTTGGGTCCGCCCAACTATTATTGGATGCATGGGGCTAGTTGTTGATATAATATAACACACCTAAAAATACCATGGGCCAATATTATGACTTATTAGTAAGACATGTCCAAAAAACCATAATTCATTTCACAAAGAATATTTTATATATTTTATTTTCATTTTCATTTTCTAACATTTTCTTTAACTAAATTGAAAAAAACTGTCATAACTACCTTTCCTATAAATCTCAAGATGCTATCTTGATTACCACTAACAATATTCTACAAATATTCTGTAAAGGTTAAATCCATACTATCCACCTATTAATTATTGATAATTAAACAAAAATTATAGAATCCATATTCCAAAATAAACAAATGTAAATAAATTGAAATTTTCATTCTTTATGTCATAATTAATATCTTTTATATTTAAACTTCCATCCAACAAACTTTTCAGTTTATGTTTAATGTGCTATATTTAATGTTTTATTCTACACATTTTAATCTTTTCATTTTATGTTAATATGTTTTTATTACTTTTATGTTGTTGTTTTTTAAAATAATTTTATAGCCCACGAGGGGTAGAATAGACAGTGATAGGTGCTTTGTTAAGCCACTCAGTGGTGAAAAGTCATTGGTTCGAAACTCCATGGGCAAAAATCCCTCATGCTAAGGATTGGTGTGGCCTAGGCCTTAGTGATTTTGATAGCTTATGCCCCTGGGTTAGGTGTACTAAAATCCTATGTTAGTTGGGCATGATCTATAGATTGTGTGCCAATTATCTTAGGACTCACATTACCTAACAAAAAAAAAATATGTTTTACAATACTATCATTCAACCTCACATTTCCAGTGTTATTCAAATTTCTAGCATTTCCAACTTTTACTATGGTTATATGCCATTGTTAAATTTCTACATTTTTTGGGTTATTAGTTCTTAACACAGCACAACTATTCTTAGTTAATTTTAAAAATCAGCCTAGATTCATCTTAATTCTGGATTTATAGAGGGATCAAAACTCTCAATGAAAACATCTTTTTTGAGTGCAAAACTTGAGGAAAAATTTGCACCTCTAGA
>APFE031703051.1:2245-25050 GCA_000404065.3 Pinus taeda
TAACACAACCCAACATTGTCACTGCGCTTAGGACATGCTTGAAACTTGACCTTCCACATTGGAATCCATTCTTCTACACCGATCTGAAATTCGGCCTTCAAAGGGGACAAAATTTGGCCCTCAAGAACAGGTCTACAATCCACCTTCTAACCAAGACTAGAGACCTTAAAAAAATGTGGCAAAAATCCTTCCAAAATAAGCTCAAAAAATCTTTTCCTTGGAAAGTCTTTCCAAATCAACTCCTCTTCACTTCTGGTTCAGGAGGTATGAACCTCATAACTCTTTTTCTTTTCTTGTTTGAACATATTTGAACTTGCTTAAGCTAATGACTCGAAATTCTCCTCGTGCCTACTTATAGTGTGTTTGGGGTCTAGACTGGGCCAACTTATCCACTGGCTGGATTGGTTTGTTCAACTGACAGAATGTAAATGAATATTCGAAAAATCATTTCTCCTCAACTGTGAAGAGTTAGAGGGACTGCCAAATACTGTTGGAAGGGTCTCAGAATCAGCTTTCCAACCATATATGTTATACTTCCATTTTTGCCATGTAAATGGAGTAAAAATTCATTCAAACATAGGGTATCTAAATGGGGCATCAAAAATCCAAAAAAAATATTTTGAAATATGCTATTTGAATATGTAATTTTCTCTTTCGTTTGGTGAACCTTTGGCATCAATGACAAATTCTTTCAACAATCTCCCCCTTTGTCATTGATGGCAAGGATCATACTCTCCTTGTCTTCGTTATTTTTGATCTTCTCTGCCCATTTGACATCAGTGGCAAAGGGATCTCCCCTTGAAACTGCCTCTATCATTGTCTTTCCTGGCTGAAGTGCAAATCAATTTGGAGCAGGAATTTCTCTGAGTTTTTATTTGAGATACCGAAATGTCTCTCTGGGTAGTGGTTTGGTGAAGATGTGTGCAATATTTTCCGTCGTCCCAACATACTCTAGCTTGATATTCTTTTATGTGACTAACCCCCTTAGAAAGTGAAACTTGATAGGAATATGCTTGGTTTTGGAATGCATCATTGGATTCTTGGAGATGTTTATTGCGTTGGTGTTGTCACAAAGTATCAAAATAGGCTTATTGTATTTTACTTGTATGTCTTGCAAGGGTTGCTTCATCTAGAGGACCTAAGTACAACATGTCATTGCTGCAATATATTCTGCTTCTGCTGTATAAGAGGATACATAAGATTGCTTCTTGCTCAACTAGGATACTAAATAGTCTTCCAAGTAGAAGGTTACTGCACGGGAAAACTTTCCCGATTGGAAGAGGTTGTGGGATGATTTCATTCAGAATGAGATCAGAAAGAACCATCTTGGGGCAACCAAACAGGTGGAGGAGGATGACAATGTGGCATTGTTAGCAAGATGCAAGAAGGGTTAAGAAAAGAAGCAAGCTTCCAACAGTGGAGGCAAAGGCAAAGGTAAAGGCAAAGAACATAACAAGGAGAAAGACTATTCCAAAGTCAAATGTTGGAATTGTCAAAAGTTGGGACACTATGCTATTGTGTGTCCGGAAAAGAAGAACAAGAAAGGGAAATACAAACCCATGGCATCTTCTATAGAGATAGAGAGCTTCTCAAAGAGCTTTGATCGAGAGTTTGGGTTCATAGCTTGTGAGGCCACTAGTGCATGATCACCTGCCATACCGGTTCAGAGGGAGTGTGCATTCCCCGCTACTAGTGGAGCATCTTCTAGCATTTGGTATGTTGACAATGGCGCTTCCCGCCACATGACATGAGTCAGAGAGTACTTCTCAAAGCTTTTAGAGGGTGATATTGATATGGAGGTAGTACTTGGTGATGAAAACATTGTTAGAATAGTTGGTGTGGGGATATTGACATTTGATAGGGAACCCAAACCTCCCTTGAAAGTGTCAGATGTTCTAAATATGCATGGAATGAAGAAGAACCTGATATCCGTCTCAGCACTTGAGGACATAGGGTATGATGTGTTGTTCAGGAGAGGGCATGTGCTTATATATCCTAGGGGAACTCTAGCTTCTTCAACTAGAGAGATTGGTGTGTGCCATGCCAAGGTGTACAAGTTCTTATTCCAGCCCCTGATGGCATTGAGTAGCAGCACCCGAGATATGACTGACAACAGATCTAGAAGTCCAGAGTTGTGTGAGATTTGGCATCGCAGGATGGGGCACATGTATTATGGGGCCTTGAGCATATTGTGGGAGATCACCACTGGTGTGCTAGATTTCAGTTCTGATCACCTTGATGTATGCAGAGGATGTGCTATGGGGAAGTTTACCATATCCCCTTTTCCTAGTAGTGGCAGTAGAGCGACCAGGATCCTTGATTTGATTCATATCGATGTGAGTGGTCAGATGTGTCATGTATCCTTGAGTGGCTATGAGTACTATGTTTTATTCATTGATGACCACTCCAGGAAGACCTGAATTTATTTCTTGAAGACCAAGAGTGAGGTCTTCAAGTGGTTTCAAGAGTTCAAAGCTCTTGTGGAGATCCAGACAGGTAGGAAGATCAAGGTCCTCAGGTCGGACAATGGAGGGGAGTATACCTTTGGTGATTTTGTTGATTTTTGTGCTAAGGCAGGCATTAAAAGGGAGTTCACAGTTCCTTACAACCCCTAGCAAAATGGGGTTGCAGAGAGAAAGAATAGATCCATTGTAGGGGCTGCCAAAGCCATGCTTCATGATCAGGGGTTACCTTTATTTTTGTGGGCAGAGGCTTGCAACACTGCTGTGTACTTGCAGAATAGGAGTCCACATCGTGCCTTGGGGAATGTGACTTCGGAGGAGGCTTTTTCTGGGAAGAAGCTTGATGTTGGGCACTTTCATATCTTTGGGTGCCTTACATATTCCTATGTCCCCAAGGAGAACAAGATCAAGCTAGAGCCCACTACAGACAAGGGCATGTTTTTGGGTTATAGCGAGACCTCGAAAGCTTATTGGATTTATATTCCAGTACAGAGGAAAGTGGTTGTCAGGTGGGATGTGGAGTTCGAGGAGGAGAGAGCTTTCAGGAGGTCACGGGAGTTAGAGTATCCAGAGTCACCAGACCCTCAGGAGGAGTTGAGTCAATCACAAGGATCCAGTGGTCAGGGATCAGGAGATACGTCAATTATAGTGTCAGGTCCATCAGTGAGCAGTGGCTCTCAAATTTAGGTGGGTGGTTCTTCGGGCAGCATGAAGGGCAGTCCACAAAGCAGTTCACAGGGTAGTCCACTAATGGACAGTTCGCACGGTACTTCAACATCTACAAGCACATATTCAGGCATGATGTTAGTTGGCAGGTCTTCAAGAGTTCAGGCTTCTTATGATGATGAGGATTCTTTCACTCCGATGGGAGAAGTATGTTCCGGGAAGAGGAAGCCCAAGTGGCTTCAAGAGACCTTGCGCGAGGCCACATCAGTTGCTGGGCCAAAGAGACAGGTTAGAGAGAGCAAACCACCTCAGCGGTTTTGTAATTACATGGCATTGGTAACAAGCATTGTTGACTCTGAGCCTTCTAGTTATGAGGAGGCAGCCATCCAGCAGCTCTGGAGAGAGGCCATGATGGAGGAGTATTCTTCTATTATGAAGAACGATGTTTGGGAGGTAGTGCCGAGGCCTGAAAGTAAATCAGTTGTTACTTCGAGATGGCTCTACAAGATAAAGCATGTTGCAAATGACAACCTAGAGAAGTTCAAGGCTCAATTTGTGGCGAGAGGGTTCTCACAGGTAGAGGGAGTTGACTATGAGGAGACCTTCGCTTGCGTAGATCGGTATACATCTATTCGCTCCATTGTATCGATTGCAGCAGAGATGGGTTGGAAGATCCACTAGATGGATGTGAACGCCGCATTTCTCAATGACTTCATTCAGGAGGAGGTTTATATTGAGTAGTCGCAGGGCTTTGAGGTGCATGGGAAGGAGTCCCATGTATGCAGAATGAAAAGGGCACTCTATGGCCTGAAGCAAGCTCCTAGAGCTTAGTACTCGAGGATTGATACATACTTGCAGCAGTTGGGTTTCACAAAGAGTGAGGCCGATCCGAACCTATACTTCATTGTGGTGGGTGAGGAGCCTCTCATTCTGGTGTTGTATGTTGATGACTTGATCATCACTGGTGCAGAGAGACTCATTGAAGGCCGCAAGAGAGATCTTGCTTTAGAATTTGAGATGAAGGATATCAGCTTGATGCATTATTTTTTGGGATTGGAGGTGTGGCAGGAGGAGGGGAATTTCTTCTTGGGACAAGGGAAGTACATTGTGGATATTCTTAGCAGATTTCACATGGAGGACTGCAAACCCATATCTACACCTATGATCACTAACTGGAAGGAGCTTCATGCTTCTGATTCTGAGTTGGTGGATCCTACTCTATACAGACAGTTGATTGGTTGTTTTATGTATTTGGTCAACACTTGACCAGATATATGTTTTGCAGTTAACACTATGAGTCAGTTCATGTGTGAGCCCAGGAGAGGGCACTGGGTGGCTGCAAAACACATTCTTCGTTACTAGCAGGGGATTGTGGATTTTGGTTTGGATTATAGACAGGGTGATGGAGTGAGACTGACAGGGTACACGGATTCAGATTGGGCAGGTTGTGCTTCAGATAGGAAGAGTACTTCCGGGTGCTTTTTTGGGTTGGGTTTGGCAGTTGTATCGTGTTTTAGCCGGAAACAACAGTCAATTGCATTGAGCTCAGCTGAGGCAGAGTATATGGCTGCTAGTTTGGCTAGTTGTGAGGCCATATGGCTTTGCAAGATGTTGTTTGGTCTATTTGGTCAGGCATTGAGACCTTCAGTAATTTACTGTGATAATGAGAGTTGCATAAAACTCATCGAGAATCCAGTTTTTCATGACAGGTCAAAGCATATTGACATCAAGTATCACTTCATTAGAGACTGTCCAAAAGGGAGCTGTCAAGCTTGAGTACATTTCCACAAATGAGTAGGTAGCAGACATTTTCACCAAAGCCTTACCACGGGGCAAGCATGTGTACTTCAGAGACAAGATGGGAGTGGTGAGGAACACTTTCCTCAGTAAGAGGGAGTGTTAAAATTTGGGTACTAGAGGACAAGTGGTTCCCTAAGGCTTTGATCTTTGGCCTAGGGAAAAGTGTCCAAATTTATTTTTTGCTATTCTCCTAAAGCGACTTTATAAGCGGTAAAGTAAATTTAATCTAATAGTGACTTTATAAGTGGTAAAATTACATTCTAATTTAAAGTTGACTTTATTAAAGTAAATAAAGAATTAGAAAGTGAAAAAGTGACTATGGAATAAAAGGCTAAGTGGGTATTTATTTAAGTGGGTGAGTTAAAAATAGAAAGTGAGTATTAAATGCACATTTATTCTCATCCCTAGATCTAAATGAATCTCAACCATTAGATCTTAGGGTAACCCAAAAGGTCATTTAGAGAATAAAAGGAGAAGAGAAGAGGAAAATATCAATTCATTCTTTCATGAGTATTTGAGAGAAAGAGAAGAGAGAGTAAGGAGAAAATTTCTGAGCAGTGAGGAAATGAAGGAGAGCAGCAAGAAGAAATTTCAGAAAATTTGGTCAACAACATTTATTGGCACACATCCCAAGGCAAAACTGTACAACAGGAGAAAGGCACAGAAATCAAGGAAGAGGGACAACACATAAATCGAGGAAGAGGGACAACAAAAAGGGCATGAATTTTGAGGCAGCCGTACTGCTAAATTCTATATGGTCCGTACAACAAGTTTTAGGCACGTTTTTCGAGGCCAACCGTACAACATTTAATGCTGTTTTATTGCTAGAAAATTTGTGTTTTGGTTGTTTGATGATTGGCATGATTTTCAAGGCGAAGCGCAAGTACATAAATCGAGATAAGTTGTAATTTGCGGTTGCTGGAATTTTTACTGTGTATTTTAGTTTCTCTGTAAAAGCATTTTCAAAAATAAAGAAGAGCTCTCAAACTGGTTTTCCCCAAGAGTTGTAGGGGGTTTTTTCCAGGGTCACATTGACTAAAAATCACCATGTTATTTTCTGTGTGTGGCTGTCATAACTTTGTTGTGTTTTATTTATGCAATTTCAATAGTTGTGAAATCTCTAGATTGTGTTTTTAGAAAAATATTGTCATTTCCAGATTTTAGAATTTTTATCATGCTTGGATTTAAAACTAAATGCATGGAGTGATAAGGAAATTTGATAATCAGAGTTGGGGTTGAAATTTCTTCAGCTTTGCCCTGGCTGAGCGGCGCCATCCTATGTCTCTTGTTCTTATGGTCTTCATATACATATAATTTGGTAATTGCTTGATAAAAGATAAACTAATTAAGAAGTAAAAGAATCCAACATAATTCATAAGTAATTATCTACAAGCATTGATTTCTCAACATGGTAATTAGAGCTAAGGTCGAAGAAGGTAGAAGATCACTTTGTTGGCTTGGGAGAAAAGGTTACTCCCTCTATGACAAGTTACTTGAAGGTGGGATTCAATATCATGTGAATTGCAGGAAGCTGGATTGGAAGGATCATCTGCAATCTATCTAGGAAAGTCAAGAGTGAAAGATTCTTGGCTGCGCTTACAGGTACTCTTGATGATGACAACGCATGGATTATGGGTAGTGAAGCATCAAGACATATGATAGGAGAAAGTGGAAAACTTCATACTCTATCAAGGGAACCATCATCACATGCAGTGAAGCTAGGAGACAACGACAACTATGTAGTCAAGGGCCTTGGATCTATATCATTGAAGTTAGAAAGTGGAGAAAAGATACACCTCAACAACATACTCTATGCCCCAAGTTTGAAAAAGAATCTATCTTCCATTTCTTGTTTAGAAGATAAAGGAGATAGGGTTACCTTTGTAGATGGTAAAGTTTTGGTTTGGGGAAAGGATTCAAATATTGAAAATCTAAAGTTATTAGGGTTTGTGTAGGAAGGCTTCATAGAGTTATAATAGCATCTCCTCAAGCCCTAGTTCACATGGAGATCAATCCTATTGAACTATGGCATAGAAGATATGGGAATATTCATTACAAAATAATACCCTCACTTAGTCAAATGGTAAAGGGCATCCCCAACATCAAGGAAGATCATGAAGTAGTATGTAAGGGATGTGCTTTGGGAAAGAATACAAGGAAATTTTTTACAAGTAGTGATACAAGGTCTAAAGAAATATTAGACCTCATTCATTCCGATGTGTGTGGGCCAATGTCTAGCAAATCTCTTGGAGGCCATCCTTATTATGTGACCTTCACGGATGATCATTCTAGAAACACACAACTCTATTTTCTCAAAAGAAAGGATGAAGTATTTGAAAAGTTCAAGGAATTTAGATTCGAAGTGGAGACCTTAACAGAAAGAAAGATAAAGATGTTGAGATCCCACAATGGAGGGGAATACACTTCAAAAGAATTAATTGCATATTGTAAAGAAGTAGGTATTAAGAGGGAGCTCATTGTTCCCTACAACCCTGAGCAAAATGGAGTTGTAGAAAGGAAAAATAGAACAATTGAAGAATGTATACGAACTATGATATTTGATCAAGATCTACCAAAGTTTCTACGGGGAGAAACAACAATGACAATAGTATATATACAAAATAGAAGTCCTCATAGAATCCTTGATAATATGACACAGGAAGAAGCATTCACAGGAAACAAGCCATGTGTAGACCATCTCTGAATAATTGGGTGTCCACATACATCCATGTTCCAAAAGACAAGCAAAAGAAATTGGATTCTACAAGCATAAAAATGATCTTCGTTGGTTACAATCTTTCTTCAAAAGCTTATACATCAAGGAAGGAAGACAAACTGAAGCTAGAAGGGATGTTATAATTGATGAAAATCATGCCAACAAAAGATCTAAGGATATACCAATCGAATATGATGATGAAGATGTACCACTATTTGAAGAAGAAGAGCATCATGACAAGGCAACTACAAACCAAGAAGAAGAAGAAGAAGGACCAAGTGAGCCTATTCAACCTGTAATCATTCCTGAAACGAAGAAAAGGCCAGATTGGTTAAAAGCTACACTTGAAGATGCTGAAGGACATGAAGCTACTAAAGGAAATTTTAGAGAAAGCAAAAGACCAAAGAGATATTCAGGTTATGTAAATACATGGCAAAATTGATAAAAGTTGAACCAATTACAATTGAAAAATATGCTCATCAAGAGGAATGGAAGAAGGCAATGCAAGAAGAATATCAATCCATCATGAAGAATGGAGTTTCGGAAATTGTTCCTAGACCAGTTGACAAATCGGTTGTCACCTCAAAATGGATTTACAATATCAAACACGCTGTTGATTCGTTACAAGGGGTTTCTCACAAAAGGAATGTATAGACTATGAAGAAACTTTTGCTCCTACTGCTAGGTATACTGTTAGTTGCTACTATGGGATGGAATATCCATCAAATGGATGTCAAAATAACATTTCTAAATGGAATCATTGATGAAGTGTTGAAGTTTCTAAGTTTACTTAGTTAGAAACCCTCCATGCACTTTATTTGATTTATTCCTACCTACTTGTTATTTTCCTTAACAAGCTATTTACAATGTAAATACTGAAAATAAACACTAGTGCATGCTCAACATATTACAAATCAACAACTAAAAGAAACAAGAACAAACACACTATATGACACCATTATTTTTTGACTAATGTTATCGGAAAAACCCAGTGCAGGAAAACCAGTGCAACTATTTGAGGGTGTTTTTATTAAGAAATATCAGAGTACAATCTGGGTGCTGAAACTGGCCTACCCAACAGAGAATTTCGTTAGTAGTAATACCTCTCTGTTTCAGGCAAATCTACTGGCTGAAACCTCGGATAATCCTTCCGGCAGCTACTCAACAACAATCTGCTCTTGAAACCTCAACGTCTACCCAATCTGGACTGTGTCAGCCTCTCCTAGCCCAACGCTGGCCCTGCGTCAGCCTATCTTGGCCTGCGTCAGCCCTAGGAGGCCTTGCGTTAGCTCTTTGAGCCTTTGCATAAGCTATACTAGCCCCTCTGATGCTCTGCGCAACACTTCGTTGCCTTTGCGTGGCCCTGCGTGAGCACTGGATGCTCCTGCTTCTCTCTCTTTGGCTGCTCTACTGCTATCCCAACACTATCTCTGCCTCTCTGTCTCTCTATACCCAATGCCCCTCAGCTGCTCTCCCGATCACTAATTCTATCTCTCTTAGCAAACCCTGCTCTAAAGAATAGAATGACTGATCACTCTGGTGTATTCTCTAAGTGACCTTCAAGCCTCCTCTTATACTTTTCTCGTTGACATATCAACGGACGAGATTAAGTCCCTAATCAACGCCTAAGATTAGGTCTGGCTTGATCCATGTCTTTTGGACCACTCTAACATAGATTCATATTAATACACATTAATATTTTATTTTCATTAAAAATATTAATCATTTTAATATCTCCTAATTTGTTTAGAATTTTCCCAAACCCTTTCTAGGTATTGGAGATCTCATGTGCCCCAACCTCTCCACCAAGTTTCGTGGCTAGGGCACATCCGATGCTACCCCAAATCAACACTCCCTCTTCGCGATCACTGTGCTCTAGCAAGACTCCTCGCTGAGTATTACTCTGATCATCTGCCATCGGTACTTATGCTGATGCTAGGCCTTCCTTCCCAACATCCTTTGCACTACTGCCTCTTGTATTGCTGCCCATGGTTCTGCCACTGCCACTGCTACATCTGTATGACAACTCCCTCTGCATTCGTGCTGCTGCTGGTCCATCCTCCCAGCATTGCATCTGCACTGCACCTCCTGTTATCATGTTGCAATGTGCTGCCCATTGCTGCACTTCAACTCAGTTATTGAAAAGTAAGTAACTGATCTCCCAACTGACCTCCCTTTTGGGCTAAAACCACCCATTGATGCTGAAGCTGGCTCTGTCGCTAACACATGCTCCCTCTCTCTGACCTCTGCGCTGTTGCAACAACTCATTGCATCTCGCACCGTTGCACACCTCTGTGCCTTCCTACACTGGTGCAACACTCGTGTGTCTCTCGCACTGCTGCAACCTGCTAGCTTTGCGCTGTCTCGGGACTCTTGCACTGTAGCTCTCTCTGTCGCTCCATCCACATCTGTCTCTACCCACTCAGCCAGTGTTGCTACTCTTCGTCGGGGCTCCCGTAGCAAGGTCTAATCCAAGAGGCTAGGTACCTCAAGGATCTTGCCCCTCATTGCCTGTAGTCCTCTTGACTACAACTCGATGTCTCCCCACTTCCGCTCAAGTGGTGCGTGTGCACTCATGGCACAATCATCGTCTGTCAAAACTTCCTTCTCTGTCCATGCTGGCGCTGCCTTAGTCTTAGAAAACTCTCCCTTACTCTTCTTCCATGGATACTGGGTCGCATAATGACCTAACTCCCAACAGTGGAAGCACTTGATCTTGGAGAGATCCTTCTTCTTCTGTTTCTCCTGCTTTCCCTCAGATGCTAGGGCCACGTCTTCCTCCTCCTACTTGACTTTGATCCCCTTGCTGCTGCTACCCGTCTTTGATTGCCGTCTGATCTCTTCCTTGTGAAGAGCTGCCCACATCTCGTCCCATGGTGGAAGTGTTCCTCTGCTTAGTATACTCTGGACAAACACTTCCCAGTCTTTTGAGATAGAATTCAGGGCTGTCCTCACCATTAGCTCCTGACTCGGTGTCGCTCCTATAGCAGTCAATTGTTCTTGGATTTCATTTAGTCCTCCGAGGAAGGTGTCAATCGATTGTCTCTTCTTCATCTGATACGATCTCATCTGATTCTCGAGCAACATTCTTCTCTGCATAGAAGTATGCTGATACAGCTTCTTGAGAGCCTCCCACATCTCAAATGTCGTTTCCTTCTCGGCTATATGTGGTACAACATAATCCTTGACCTCGTCAAGGATAATGCACTTGGCCCTCACCATCGCCTCTTTGTACCTGTCATTATCATTGGGGTCGACTGGGACAACTATTATCTTCAAGGCAAAGTTCTTGACATCAATCCTGTCAAGCACTGATAAGATTCTGGCCTTCCAGACTGGGAAGTTCGATGATCTGTCCAGTCTATCCTGGTCTCTTACCCTGTGTAGTGCCATGATGCTCCTCTACTTCCCTCCTGGAAGTTATCTGTTTGACTCCTCTGAGTCTCTACTTCCTGTCTGGAAGTTCTCTTCTGGACTCCCTCTGAGTCCTGATTTCCCTCCTGGAAATCCTTCTGTCGCTTGTTGAGATGCCCCCTACTCTGATCGACTTCCCTCCTGGAAGTTCTCTGTTCAACTCCTCTGAGTCTCTACTTCTCGTCCAGAAGTTCTCTTTTGGACTCCCTCTGAGTCCTGGTTTCTCTCTTGGAAATCCTTCTGATTTGGGTTCCTCGGCTAGAAACCCTCAGTAACAACTCCTCTGGACCTGCTCTGTCAGGTACTATTCTGACTACAATACCTCACCAGCTTCACTTTGCAATATTCCTACAACCTTCTAGACCCCAACAACTGCCTCTCTGTGAATTGAATCAGCCCCTCTCTGGCTCACGCTGGCTCTGCGTCAGCCTTGGGATGCCCTGTGTCAGCCCTCTGGCCCTCTGCGCAGCTCCCAGCTTCCTCTGTGTGGCCTTGGCTGGCTCTGCGTCACACTCCTTGGCTTCTGCGTTGCTAGAAATAACTTCTGTCACCTCGGGACAACGGTTTTCTGCTGATATTGCTCCGCTCGGCTGATGTTTTTTAGTCCTCTCGTGATCTGCAATCTGGCTCTGATACCATGTTGAAGTTTCTAAGTTTACTTAGTTAGAAACCCTCCATGCAGTTTATTTGATTTATTCCTTCCTACTTGTTATTTTCCTTAACAAGTTATTTACAATGTAAATACTGAAAATAAATACTAGTGCATGCTCAACATATTACAGATCAACAACTAAAGGAAACAAGAACAAACACACTATATGACACCATTATTTTTGGACTAATGTCCCCAGAAAAACCTGATGCGGGAAAACCAGTGCAACGATTTGAGGGTTTTCTTATTAAGCAATATTAGAGTACACTCTGGGTGCCGAAACTGGCCTACCCAATAGAGAATTTCCTTAGCAGTAATACCTCTCAGTTTCAGACAAATCTACTGGTTGAAACCTCGGATAATCCTTCTGGCAGCTACTCAGCACCAATATGCCCCTGAAACCCTAGCATCTGCCCAATCTGGACTACGTCAGCCTCTCCTAGCCCAACGCTGGCCCTGTGTCAGCTTATCATGGCCTGTGTCAGCCCCATGAGGCCTTGCGTTAGCTCTCTGAGCCTCTGCGTCAGCTACGCTGGTCCCGCTAGTTCTCTACGCAACACTTAGCTGCCTCTGCGTGGCCCTGCGTGGCCCTGCTTCTGCGTCTCTCTTTCTGGCTGCTCTACTGCTATCCCGACACTATATTTGCCTCTTTGTCTCTCTGTACTCAATGCCCCTCAGCTGCTCTCACGATCACTGATTCTATCTCTCTTAGCAAAGCTCGCTCTAGAGAATAGAATGACTGATCACTCTGGTGTATTCTCCAAGTGACCCTCAAGCCTCCTCTTATACTTTTCTCGTTGACATATCAACGACCGATATTAAGTCCCTAATCAACGGCTAAGATTAGATCTGGCTTGATCCATGTCTTTTGGACCACTCTAACACAGTTTCATATTAATATACATTAATATTTTATTTTCCCTAAGTTTAGACTTAGGGACTCCATTAAAAATATTAATTATTTTATTATCTCCTAATCTGTTTAGAATCTGCCCAAACTCTTTCTGGGTATTGGAGATCTCATGTGCTCCAACCTCTCCACCAAATTTCGTGGCTAGGGCACATCCGATGCTACCCCAAATCAACACGAAGAAGTATACATTGAACAACTGAAAGTCTTCAAAATAAATAGTAGAGATACACATGTTTGCAGACTCAAGAAATCCCTATATTGCTTGAAGCAAGCTCCTAGGGCATGGTATACAAGGATGGATGCATGTCCCTTAAGAATTGGGTTTGTCAAAAGTTTTGCAGATGCAAACCTCTACATCAAGGTGGTGAATAATGAACCAATCATTATACTACTATATGTGGATGATTATTTTATTACAGGTTTGGAGCACATAATACTAGAATGCAAGAAAGCGTTGGCAGTTGAATTTGAAATAAAAGATCTAGGACTCGTGCATTATTACTTGGGCTTGGAAGTCTGACAGAACCCTGGTGAGATATATCTGGGTCAAGGTATACATAATCAAGATGTTGTAGAAATTCGGTATGATGGATTCCAAGCCTATGACTACTACCATGATCACTAATATCAAGAAGTTGAGAAGCTCCGACTCTACTATGTCGATCCTACTAGCTATCGTAAGTTGGTGGGTTCTCTGATGTACTTGGTAAATATAAGACCTGATATATGTTTCGTTGTTTTGCTGTACATATTCTAAGTTAATTTCAGTTGGAGCCTTGTCATGACCATTGGATAACTGCCAAGCATATCTTGAGATACCTACGTGTCAGTATACATCACTGCTTGAAGTATGATGGAAAGGAAGTCAAGTTAATAGGTTTCACTGATTCCTATTGGGGTGGCAGTGAGATGGATGGAAGAAGCACTACTGGTGGATGTTTTAGTTTTGGATCTGCAATGATTTCATGGATGAATAGAAAACAAGATCCTGTTGTGTTATGTAGTGCTGAAGCAGAATATATCGCTGCATGTGAAGTAGGAAACGAAGATGTTTGGTTAAGAAAACTCTTGTCAGATTTGTTTGGCAAGCCTCTAGAAAACAAGATCCTGTTGCGTTATGCAGTGCTGAAGCAGAATATGTTGCTGCATGTGAAGTAGGAAACAAAGTTGTTTGGCTGAGAAAACTCTTCAAATTTGTTTGGAAAGCCTCTGGATCCTACAATGATAGATTGTGATAATCAAAGCAACGTCAAGATGTCTGACGACCGCGTATTCCATGCAAGGACAAAGCGTATCAACAACAAGTACCACTACATTAGGAGTTTGGTACAAGATGGGGTTGTGAAGCTACAATATATTCCAAGAGATGAACAAGTAGCTGATGTGCTGACGGAATCTCTTCGGAATAGAAGTTTGAATATTTTAGAAGCATGCTTGGGTTGGTTGATGTTACAATTTTCGTTGATAATGAGAGATTAAGATCTTATGTCAATATGCTTGGGAGGACATTTGGCTGACCTATGTGTTGATGTCTAGATCCTTAAGTAGGGAGGGTGGCATTGGTCATGGAGCTCCGATCTTGGATATGCATCTAGATCCCTGGGTTGATGGTAGAGCTTAAGAGCCTGATGGTACCTAGAGTGGCTAAATCTTGAGTCCATCTTAGTCCCACCCGATTAGAGTACCTTGGTTAGGTATCTAACCTATAACACTGTGTGCTAGAACTCTTCGTAGTTCATTTCATTTTGATAACTTCCATGCACTCTTATATGTATGTAATTATGAATACCTCCTTAGTTAAGTGGGAGTGTTGAAGAATGTAACTAGTGTTGGTCTTCATAATTGTACTTGTCAAAAGAAAAATTATTATTAAAGAAAAATGACTTGTTAAAGCATGGGTTTCATGCTTGGGTCAATGTATTCTAGGTCAAAGCCTCCATTGAAGGCTTCTAGGTTTTGTCTCGATTCATTAAAGTCATTATCATTTTTATTAGACCCTTCATGGGCTTTTGTGTCATGTAAAAATAATTATTTTTGAGTAAAAATGGTTATTTGTCACCTCCACACCAAGTCGGTCCTGTCCCCATGAAGTCGGCCTACATTAGGGCAATTCGACCAAGCAGAAAGGCTATATATAGAGAGGCAATTTGACCTATTTGGAGCATTCACTCAACAAGCTCGATTTTCAAGGAAGAGAGGAAAAAAAGAGAGTGAAGTAGTTGGAGAAGGATGAAATTTGTTGGGAAGACTTAATCTGAGTTTCTGGGCTATCTATCTCTCTCGCACGTGCAAAGTTTCTAGGCAGTTGTTGGGGCTGAAATATTGTGCCTACCGTAGGTTCGATTGTTGTTGGGGGTTGTAGTTTTGTTGCTAGGGGCCGAAATTCTGGAATGAAGTTGTTGTTGGGGAATTGTCTCTTGGAGATTTTGACAGGGATCATCTATTGAAGGGAAGGGTTGACTTGGTGATTGGAGGAGGTCTTTTTCTAGATCTAAGAAGTCTGAAAGCGTCTCATTTTGATTTGAATCTACTGAAGGAAGAGTTTTGACTGGGTTTTCCCCTTGTAGGGGTTTTACCCTGGCTGAGTGCCTACATCTTGTGTCTCTTGTTCTTGTGGTCTTCATATACGTATAATTTGGTAATTTCTTGATGAAAGATAACCTAATTAAGAAGTAAAAGAAGCCAACACAATTCATAAGTAGTTATCAAGAAAGAGGAATCAAAGCCTAATTCCTATAAGTATTGATTTCTCAATAGTTTCATCAATTTTTATGTTGATGCTTTCGACTATCTTATTGAGTCTAAGATTTTAGCACTTGTATGCCTTGGTTTTATGTGAGTACCCAACAAGCATGCCTTCATTTGTCTTGGAGTCAAACTTTCGTAACTTATGCTTTGGTTTTACATGAGTACCCAACAGGTATGCTTTCATTTGTCTGGGAGTCAAACTTTCCTAACTTCTGGTCATCCCTTTTAATGTAACGTTTTGCTTCGAAATATTATGAAATGCTTGACATTAGTTGGTCTTCCCGTCCACAGTTCATAGGGGTTTTTGTCATTGTTGCTTATGAGCAATCATCTGTTCAAAATGTGAACAACTGTATGTACTAATTATAACCAAAATATATTATTTAGCTTGGATTTGTGCAACACAGTTCTAGCCATCTCTTCAACAAGTCTGTTCTTTCTTTCAACCACTCCACTTTGTTGAGGAGTTTTAGTTGTTGAGAAATGTCTTCTTATTCCATGTTCTTCATAGTAGTCATTGAATTCATTTGGAGTAAATTCTCCTCCATTATTTTATCTCAAGCATTTGATTTTCAAATAAGTTCCTTGAATATTCTGAAATTTTCAAAAGCTTGTAACTTCCTTTTAAGAAAACAAACCCAAGTCATCCTTGTCTAGTCATCAACAAGCAACATGAAGTATTGTTCGCCATCTAGTCCTTTTGTTCTTGTTGGCCCACATAAATCAATATGTACAAGTTCCATTGCTTTTGTCATGGAATGTTCCTTAGTTTTGAACTCAACTGTTGCTTGTTTTCCATGCTGACAATACTTGTACATGCTAAAAGAAAGCAAAGATGTCCAAATAAGAATACAAGAAATAGTTCTCCATAGTTCTACAATCATCAAAGTGTTTGCACTATGCATGCTACACCTTCAATGCATAAAGTGCCCTTGTTGATGATGGCATTGATGATGGGCATTATAACTGGCTTTAATTTTGTTAGTATTGAGGAGGGAAGAAATCCTTTTTAAGGCTAGTCCTTGCCAATCACAACTTTGATAGTCACGATGTAAAAGAAATTGCTCTAGCCCAACTTAGAGTTCCTTCCATCTTAATGGACATGTTGAAACATTTGGCCATTGACCCAAATAAAATGCTATCTCAATGCTTCGTAAAATCTTATAATCCATTTGAGGGTTATAAATCTATTCAAGACACAATTGTGATGCCTTAATGTTCTTCTCCCTCTTTCAAGTATGCCTATAAAGAACACACTAGGCATCTAGGTTGAAATGAAGGATATTTATGCTCACTTGGAGCCTTACATGGAGAATTTGTCTTTTAGAAGTTATAACTGCTAAAATATGCCCTCAATGAATTAGAATTTCCACATTCTTATACTCTAGAATGGCTAGCATTCCTATATTGAGTGGTCCACTAATGACTTGTGGAAACATGATTGCATCTTTGTGGCAATATGCAGATTTTCCAAGATGGTAGTTTTCATAACACACAACAAAACTATTTATGCTCCTACAACTATGATACTTTTCTTAAAGCATTCTTGGAGCCATTTTGAATTAAAATTGATCATCATTTCAAATTATGACTCTAGATTTCTTAGTACTTATGGAATTCCTTGTAGGAGATTTTAGGTTAGCAACTTTGATTCTCAACTACATTTCATCCACAAACTAATGCCCAAACCAAGGTAGTGTACATAACTTTAGTTCATGCTTTTAGCATCTATCGCTAATAGAATGAACAATGGGATTGGTACTTGCACATTTTGTAGCATTATGACAATTAAACCCTCTTATCTTGTGCTTTGTTTTTGCTTTCAGTTTCTTGCTCCTTTTGCTTCGACACTAGTAAGGTGCATATACAATCCAACATGGATGAAATGTGTAATGTAACATAGCATTAATAAACTAAATTGGGGAAATTTGAGGTCCTTAAATGTGAAAATTTAGGGAAATATGACCATGATAACATTAAGAAATAATATAATATTAAAATAAACTAGTGTGTATCCATCTTAACTTGGATCTTTTAATTAGCAATAGTTTTTGACTTAATTTCTTATTGATGCGTCACCATGCTTAATAGATTTGGGTTAATATGGATATAAACTGGCGAGATTCCATTTATTTTCCCAGTCCATCCACATCCTACCTATAGGAGGAAGACAAAGCTTCTTGTTTTGTGCATAAGTTGGTCAAGATCAACGACAAGTTTCATGGCATCCTTCAACAAACATGGGCCAAGCACATGACACTTCATCATTGGCATTGAGTTTCTCCACAACTTGAGTTTGGTGATTGAGTTTCACTGCATTTAGACAAGTGACACTTCAAAAATATTTAGCATCACAAGCTCAAGCCCATTTGATATGGTCCTTATGCCATCATTCAACAAGTGAGACTAATTGCCTTCAACTTAGATCTCCCTGCTCAGCTTGGCATGTGGTGAATGTCAACCACTTGAAGTCATATGAGTCAGTTCGATTATTGTAATTGTTCCAGTCACACATGTGTTAATTTGGAAGCTCAATGACAAATTCCAATCATGGGACGAGATTCCTCTTTTTGAGAGGACCAATTTTGATCTTTGAAGCACTGGATTTGGACAAGGGAAAATGTATTTTTGAAGTGAAGCCCACATGTGCACAAAAGGACAGGTCAGCCCTAAAGAGAAATTGGACACGCTTGGAAGCCTATAAAGACAAGTGACCTCAACCTCATTTGGACATTATCATCATCATCATCATCATTCTTCTTTCTATGGTTTGGCTTGCATAGGTCTGAGGTAGTTCGCGGAGATTGGTTCGTATAGATCCGAAATTACAGGGTCCGAAGCTTGCACATGTGATTAGGGTTTTTGGTTTCCAACCGTAGGCATGCTACAAGGTATTTTTAGTCACAACCGCTGGCACATAGGCTCATGAGTGTGGTTGGTGGGTTTCAGTGGCACACATATATACTTTCTTCGTGTGGCTGGAAACTAGGGTTTGATTTTTACAGTTGACTATAGATATTGACAGTTGACTGCAGAGTTTGATAGTTGACTACAGGTTTCTGAATTAGGGTTTGATTATTAGAATTGTTGGGTTCATCTCTTGGATATTGATTAGTTGATTTTGTTGGATAGTTTTGTGGTTGAAGATATGGATTATTGTACTATCTCTTCACTGAACATTTTATGACAATCTAATAAGAAGAAGAATTTGAAAGGGTTTTCCCATAGTGGGTTTTGTCTTGTTCTCCGACCAAATCCTGGTGTCGCTATGTGTGAACGCTTTTCTTCCATTGTTCCCTTATGTTCCGCTGCATTGATAATGATATCGTTCTTTCTATATAATTACATATGTTGCTGAATAATGTTGTAAATCTGAATAATGTTATGATGCTGTGGGGTGAATTCAATATGAAAATGATGAATTGCAATTATCTAAAGCAAAGAACAATAAATCCCTAAGAAAAATTAACTATATGTAGGCCATAATTCCAGATTTTTAGCCTGCCCTCCTTGAAGACACTCTTTCTTATGTCTATAGTGTGCACCATACCCACTTGGCGTTATTAATGCTTTGGTTACTTGGTGGGACACAAAGATGCTTTGCCTACTCATGCAAAGTGGCTGTAATAATGAGCATTGAACAAATTTTCCCCATCCTAAGCAAAAAGTAGGGATGCTTTCCTTTCAGCAAGGATGACTTGATGAGACTTAGTCCAGTGAACATTTAAACATGTATTATATTTGTACCTTCTTATTTTATATTTTAGTACACTTTGGACCTTTTCTCTTATCTTTTTTGGGTGCCTTCGCATGAATTGATCCCTCACTGTTTTGACAATCCTCTTTTTATACTTGCATACTTTCTTCCTTGTGAATCCTTGTGTGTGATTCTCTTCTTGCATTGTTTGTGTTGTGCTCATATGGCAAAGTCTCCTATAAAATATAGTATAGGTGGGCGATGATCAATATGGATTGAGTCACCTAGAAGTACAAAAGAAAGTACTAAAGGACAAAATAGTTGTACAAAGTGCACCAAAGTACAACTATAATACATGTTCACTAATGTAAGTCTCATCACATTTATTCTGGTTGCTTGTTGGTTCATCTTGGTAGAAGTTTTTTCTAGTGAGATATCTTAGAATATTGTTGGTTGATTCCTCCCATGTACATCTTTGTACATTATGGATGCAAGGGAGATTCCTCTTATTTAAAATTAATTTCTAGAGGATGCAATTGTAAATTCAAGGCAAGATCTTTTTTGTTCATAATATTAATGCTTGAATGGGTTCATTGTATATTTCAATTTGTGACTTGTTAAAGGATGGATTTCAGATGTACGATCTAGACAATTGTACGCTGGATTGGAATGACACTTTCATTACTCTTTGGTTGCTAAGATAAAACACAAGAGTGGAATAAAGTACAACTAAATTGTATGTTCACACATGTTCTCTGGAATAAGTCTGGTCATAGTCATTGTAGATGCCATCATCCATCTTGCATTTTGGAAATAATACTGAAGGGGGGGGGGGGGTGAATCAGTATTATGAATTCAAACACTTTTTCATTTTCATACTCAGATTCATATACGCTACTTCAGTTAAGGAAAACCGCGTGTATACACAACTGTGTAATGCAACAAGCATATATCTAGTAAACTTATGATTCAGTTAGTTGATCTTTAATGAGTGCATCAGAACATTATTAACCATATGAATAGTAAACAGAAACAATAAAACATAACAGATCATCACACATAAGCATCACACGTGAACACCATGATATAAGGTGGAAACCCAATGTGGGTGAAAACCACCTGCTGCAATTCGTCTCTATCTTCCTTTAATAAGAAACTTCTTTTTACAATATTTATGTATTGGTGCAGTCTTATTCCAGTACGTAGGCGTCTACCTGCAGAAGGCTACAACCTTCTCTCGTTCTCTAGTTTCTCCTGGAAGGGAGCCACAACCCCCTTAGCTCTTGTACTAGCCTATCCATTTACTAGTACATAGGCGCCAACCTATTGAAGGCTCCAACCTTCACTCGTTTTCCAGCTGTTCCTAGACGGGAGCTACAACCCCTTGGCTATTGTATTGGCCGATATGTTTACCACTATGTAGGCGCTGGCCTACATAACTCTACGATCTTCTCTCTTCCTTTAGGGACCACGTTTCATAAATTTTCATACTGGATACTCCTGAAGCACAACACCATAATCTGAAGGCCACGTTTCATCCAATTTTCATACTGGACCCATCAACAACATTGAAGCACAAAATTAATCATCACTGCAATACACCCATCAACTACACCTGCATCATCAATCTCTGAATCACCCAATACTGAAACACTGAAACCCAGTAAACAACAAAGTCACCAGAACACATAACAGACAACAGAACTCTGCAACAATAACTAGATCCAACTACAACTTCAAATATCATATCTCATAATGTATAAGCTGCTATGACGAACCAAACCAGCGTACATATGCACTTTCACCAAAGCCAAACCGCGTATAGATCTGCAAATATTTACTCATAACTTTGCAACTGTTCTAGACATCAGTCATA
Organism: Pinus taeda; assembly: GCA_000404065.3. NCBI lineage: Eukaryota > Viridiplantae > Streptophyta > Pinopsida > Pinales > Pinaceae > Pinus > Pinus taeda. The sequence goes on from APFE031703051.1 coordinate 23,190, forward strand.
CCCAGATCATAACATTCATACAATAAAACTTCCATCAATAATTCAGATCTAGTCTATCCAGAATCAAACCATATAATGATAAACATTCCAAGCCTTAAGATCCTGATCCATCATTCATCATCATCCACATGAGTGCATCCTTGGTTTAGATCAAGCAAAGCATCACAAACCCATAACCAACATATCGGATATTCATCACTTTCTCACTTGCCCCCTTGGCCTAATGATCTCTTTATATAGGTTTAGGCTTCTCTCAGTACCATGGTCCAAAACCATTTAGAACTAATACCTTGGACCTAATACCTGGGGTCAACACCTCGGACCAAATACCATGGACCAATACCAAAATACCATGGACCAAATACCACAGACCAAAATTTAGTTTTCCGACATGTACGTGCCTTTCCTTCTGTGAACTTGCGTGTGTACGTATATGCGTCTTCTATTATGCTCATCTGCGTGTATACACACTTTCATCAAGGTTAACTTGCGTATACCTCTCTTTTGACCTGCTGTACTATGATCTGTCATCTGATTGAGTTGCCACCTGTATCATACCTATTAGTGAGTTGCCATCAAGGAAAACACCTGTATCATAATGCCAACAATCTCCCCCTTTGGACTTGATGGCAACCACCACACCAAGTCACTCTCCCCCTTTGACATCAAGGGCAAAGGGCGGACCAAGATATTCTCTTCTTTGATATACATTCTGCTGTCCATGCTCCCCATGAGTACATGCTGAAGTTTCTGATTGAGCTCCCCCTTTGTACATGCCAAGATGTACCAATCCGTCCATGCTCCTCCTGAGCACATGCAAGGTCTGCAAAAGCATAACATGACTCTATACATACATTGCCAATGACCTGCCTAAAGACTCATCAGTCTCCCAACCAAGTGGGGATACACCATTTTTGACTCAAACACAAGAACCATTACATCATCCATCCCATGCATAGTGGGGTAACGAAATACATCATATGAATGACAAAGACAAAGGACCTAAACAAGACCATGACAGTTATTAGTAGTTATCATACACTATATGATCTGCACTATAAGCATCTTAAACTGCAATCCATTCTCTTGGTCAATCAACAATCAGTAGCAAGATATGTCAATAAGCATCATCACCAAGGACTTCTAACTATAATGCCAACAATGCATTATTCGAAGCATATGCTCCCCCTGAGCATGTGCCAACCATCATATACCACGACAAAACCATTTCCTGAGTCTGTTTTGCTGATTTTCTTCAGAGCTCCATATACGCGATTGTGCACTGTCTAACTCGCGTATATACACGACTTGTCTTCATGATACCTGCGTATGAGATTTAGAACACTGATGTTCCACACTTTTAGCTTCCTCTGAGTCTATCATGTTTGTGTACTCTGCTGTGCCACATCTTTCTGGCTGTACTTCCTTTTTCTTCCATATCTTTAATTGTGATGAAGTTTTCCCCTTTTGGTATGGTGCCCAAAATCTTCTCCTGCATTCCTTTGCTATGTGTCCAAGCTTGTTACATGCATAACATCTTACATGTTTCATATTCCTTTTGTAGCAGTCAATGGATTTGTGACCAAACATATTTCAAGCAAAAAAAATCCCTTAAAGTACCTCGAACGTGATGATCTTTCTGTGTGACGGTCTTGAACCATTCTACTTCTGCATCTGGCTGCAACATGTCCAAGATTATGACATACATAACATTCAACATTGTTCATTGGAGGAAATAATCGTCTATCACTTCCACAATTAGGAGCAAAAGATTTTCTTTGAGAAATTTCTTTCCTTGGCTGTTGTCCTCTCATCTCCTTGTTGATCATTTTAGATTTCTCATTAGAGTTCCTTGCCTCAC